>WEIS01083196.1:0-11493 GCA_013389965.1 Todus mexicanus
AGACAACAGAGATACTGGATAAATGGCTTTTTCCACACTGGAAGATGAAGGATCTTTCTCGAGTTCTTATCTATAAATTCCTGATACCGTCCATCTGGGCAGAGAATAGAACACGTATCTCACAAACTGTCAGTTACACGGAAAAAAGCTCAATAGGAAAACCAACAAAAAACCTGCTGGCTCTTGCAGTGTTTTCTTAAGAGCAACAATCTCTGGGGAATCTGGAGGGATAGAGCTTTACTGTAATTCTGAAGCCTATATGGTTACATCTCTCTCACCATTCAGTGTTTCAGGTTCCAGTCAGTCCAACTGGTTTACTAAAATGGACATCAAACCCCTGGGTGTGCATGTAAACCAGAAGTTTTTGTACATGAAACAAGAATTAGTGGTGCAATACTTAAGTGTGGCACATTCCATTGCTTTTTTGAAAAGGGTATTTACTTATCAAATATCATCTTCTGAACCTCCTCTGATCTGCGTTTATAAGAGTGGAGATAGGTAGAGGAATTTTATTTGATTACTGTGATTAGAGTGGCAGAGGAATCTTTCATCATTTATCTTCTTTAGTGTCTTGATCACTATTTGGCCACCTTGGATCCTATTTCTCTTCATGCATCATCCACAGCATTGTTTATTAAGCTCTGAACAATTAACCTATGCAAACCCTTTCAAGGCAAAATTATCTGAACAAGTGCTGGTGAAGCATTTGCACAATATCAATATTGCATTGATATTGCAAATATTAATCATCCACTCGTTCACTTTTTTAATCTATTTAACAATATGACATAATTTAAGGGATATTTCTGTGTTAGTGAACAGCTATTGAGGGAGATGAAGGTACTTTCTGAGCTATGAAAGAACTGTACAAGAATATTCTTGCAGCTGTACTGCTTAGTTCCTGGAAACTACCCTAGTAATTCTATTACAGATTATTAGTAGTCCATCATAAAGTGTGTATGAAGATGAGAATACTCTCAGTCTAGCTGAAGAAATTTTTAAAGACAGAAGAACCAAACCTTGAAGATTATTTGATCAAAGTTTACTAGAGACTTTTATTGTATTTACTACTTCATATGGCAATGTTAATAATATAAAAATCAGCTACTCAGAGCTTTGGATTCTTAACATGAATGCCACTGTAATGGGAATAATTGGCCTCATCATCAAAAGGAACTTTAGAAACTTTTTTTTTTAATACTTGTAATTATTAAAGTTACTTTTAGTGAGCTTTCACTTTTTGAAAACTTTGTCAGAGAATTGTAATTTTTTGTGAGGATTCTTATATAACAAATTATGTTCCTATTAGGAAAAATATATATTTAACTAGCATAAAGTTTCCTCTGGCAAGCTCTTTTAATATTTATGTTAAATTAGGTTAGCTAAATTATATATTATCACCAAAGGCCATATAACAAAATACATGTGGAGTACATTGAAGTACATGTTAGTCCATTAGCTTTGTAGAGAACCGTGTCTCCAGGAGGCATGCAAATATTATTCTGACTTTATTGCTGTTTTGAGAGTTAATGACCATAATAAAGGTAAGTATAAGTTGCTAATAATCCATTAGTTTTGTTTTTAATAACACTTTAATTTGCATATTAGTCTTCTGCTGAAAACACAGGCTTTTAATTTTTCATCTTCAATTAGCATTACTTTTCATATTTTAATATGGAGTTTAACAAAGTTTTAAAAGTGCTGGTTTAAAATGTTTGTCTAAATGAGTTGAGTTACCCAATTAGAAATGTGCAAAAGTTGATGTATGTCAAAAATACTGTATTTTAGTTAAGAACTTAGAATTATATGTTAAGTTCTTGTCCTGCATGGTTTTCAACTTGGAATGGTTTGGGCCATTATGACCATTACCAAACTGACTGACTTCTACATCTTATCTTGGATGAAGTGGACTAGTGTTTAGACCCCAGCTTTGCAGTCTGAAAGGATAAATTACTGATCATTGACATTTTGTACAATGTTAGATGTTACTTTCTCTAAGGATGGAATTTATTCACACAGGATGGAATTAAATGTCTTTGATCTTGTAAAAGTAAAGCAGATAATTTAAGTTGATTTGGAAAATAAAAACGCTTTTAATTTTTTTTTTTTTTTTTGTATTTGCAGTACTTAAAATGCATTTTTTGTCTTACACTTATGCTAATCTTTTTAAGCTACTTCTGGTATGACATATGGTATACAATTTTTTTTCAATTCTTTGACCAACCTAGTTGCTGTTACATAAAAATGTACAATTGGCAGGGAAAATTAGTATGTTCAGTAGCGTGGTACTTAAAAGACTTTTGAGAAGTATTGGGAGTATTCCATCTGTATCATAAGTAGGCAGCTGTTTGAAGAAGGCTGGTAGATTCCCTTAATTGTATGTTTGTTCCTTTTCAGGTGGCACTTGTTTTGGGCCCATTTAGTCTGATGGAAACCTGCAGATAAATAGTTGTGAATAAAAGAGCAAAGCTCACTTAAACATATGTTTGCATTTGAAATAGTTTTGTATATTAAAAAAGCGTATTCAACTTAGAAGTAATTAAGATTCTTAGAGGTATGGAACAGTGTCAAGGCAGAATAAAAATCATGAAACAAGTTTAAAAGATGAATTGCAGTTGCTCCTTAACTTATCAAACATGGCTTAGCCACATGTAAGTACAATATTGTCTTAGGAAATGAAGCAAAATTAAATGATAAATTTATTTTTTGCAGGTTTTTACAAGTATGGAGCCAATGAATATAAAACTTGAACGAAATGAACTAAAAAAGCTCCAGGAAAAAGTTAATTTTGTCACTGTGCTGCTGTTTACATGGAAGGAGATATTTTTTTGGTTCATTTTTCTTTTCTTGAAATTCAGTGTACTTGAACTGTCTGTTGATCTGCCTCTGTTCCCTGTTTTACAGGACTGTGCAGAGATAACATTTCTAAATTGAAAAGCTATCTCAGGTAGCTGGGAATAATCTAGCAGAGAAGGGACACTTGGCTGAAGTGGGAAGTTCCATGATCTTGTCCTACCCTCAGGATCACGTGTGCAACGTACAACAAAGGGGAAAAAAAACAACAAACCAATATTAGGAGCGGGTGTAGGAACCCAAGGCTCCTCTCTCTCAAGAATTTCCTGCTCAGTTATGCTAGAGTCAAAACTGCTCTTGTTTATGTGTTCATACTTTTGCCCTTTCCTTTTTGACCACTGCACCTTCTCTGTTTATAAGGGACAGCTTCAACTGGATAATGGAAAATACCTCAGCCTTGCCCTGTGGATACTTCTGCCTTTTCTTACATGTGTTTTCTCTCTCTTAGCAGTAAGGGAGATACTTGATAAGCCAAAGACAGCTACAGGCAGTTTGACTTGATTTTTGGTGTTAGAGTTCTTTGCTAAAAACTGATAGTGAAGAACACTTCCAAGAATTAATTCATTATTCTTGGTTTTGGAAGGTTGGTTTGATTATGATTTTCATTTAGTTAAGTTCCATCGCCAAATCATTGAACGATGATTCCATATAATTTTATTAAAGCTAATGAAACGAATACTCTGTTTATAGGCCAAATTCCGTATGGCACTTCAGCAAAAGCTTAATTTCAACTACATGAGAAGTGATATTATTGATAAGTCAAGCATGCTTTATCTTACTGAAGTTGGATCATCATTTGTATAAAAACCCTCCCAGTCATTTGAGGTCTTTCATAATGAAAAGTTTCTGTAAATTATTCTTAGCAAATGGAATATGTCCTATTAGTCTTGCTTGGCTTCGTTTGCTCTAGATTTTTACTTTTTTTTTTTCTTTTTTAATTTTTTTAGATTTTGAACAGTGTGTAGAATTTCTTGTATTTTTGGGCCATTTGTTTAATATTTATGCAGAAACCAGCAGGAGCATCACTGAAGTTTTATCACATGTTTTGGCTCTATAGTCAGAGACTTTTTTGTACTAACATTTCTAGTCTCATGTTATCTTAACACAAAGTGATCTGCACTAAGTAATATATAAGCTTCAGCTAATCAGAATTAGCAGCTATCTGGAGTAATAGACTGTTAAGGTGTGGCTGCGGTTCCCCTGTCAACTTTGTCTCTCTCAAGGTACATGAAGATCAGGTGTGATGCTTGTCAAGGCCTTGAGGACATTAGGTCTTAATTTCCCTGACCAGTCTCACCTGTGGCCTCCACCCACAGCCCTGGGCCAGGAGCTCCATTTAAGCTCAGGGCGGGGTGTTTAGTGTTTGCTCAAGCTCTCTGCCTGATTCCTGCCCTCTCTCCTGGATAGCCCTCAAGCCTGTGTGGTAGGTGGCTTGTCTCCTAGGTAGGCTTTTCAGATGTTCTTTGTAACTTGTGGCTAGTGCTGTCTCTGTGCTTGTTCTTTTTCCTTCTGGATTGTCTACCTGGATGTTTGCTTGTCTGANACAGATATTTATTTAATCTGTTTTCTAAGCACTTCAGTAAGGGAGATTCTAGATATTCCATTGTCAATCTGTTCACTATTTAACTATTCGAGCTGTAAAGACAGAATTTTCTTGAGTTCAGTCTTAATTGCTTTTGCTGCTACCAGTATTCCAGATTGCTAAAGTAGATGGTATTTTCAGACACCTGCTATACATAATCCTTTTTTGTTCCATGATTTTGATGAGCCTATGCTTGTTGCATTGAAATTTGGTGGGAACTGAACTGAGCTATCTTTTATTAGTGAAGTAAACAAATATCCAAACTGTGTCCTCAATGGATTACTCAGCCAGGTTTTTGGAAACCACTTGGAAAGTTGTAAGAGTTCAGAGGAAGACTTAGCAATTAGGACTTTCTTTAAAAAACAAACCACAAAGGAATGCCAACTTCCTGTAGGCACTTGGATTTTGCAGCCTTCAGTCGGAGATGGTGGTGAAGTAGAAAGGAGAGTTATGTTTAATGAAATATTATGTGTGGCTCAAGTAAAGTGACATTGTTTTGCTTATTTGACTTGTAGGGTTTGCTTTTTGCCCCCAAGGAAATGCCAAAGATGCTTAACAACATTGGGATTTGCTTTATCTACAGGGAGTAGGAGTAACTTGCATTGGAGAAGGAAAAAAGGTGTCAAAGTGGGAGTTTAAAAAAATGAAATGGAGCAAAAGAGAAGAGCAGAAGCACAGTCTTTTAGAATGGGCTGGGATTTTCAATTCATTTCTTTTAAATAGCTGTTTGGAGGAGGACTGGAGTCTGTATTTCAGGAGAAGCCAGGAGATCAGAGACCCAAGGTAAGAAATTTGGAATGTTAAATTCTTGAGAACACTCAAGAGTAGGAGGAAAGTGCCCAAGAAATGACAACTGGAAGGTAATAGTTTGCTTGGGTATTCACATTTCATACTCTCTTCAGAGTGACTTCTTTTAAACTGTCAATGTATGTTGTGCTTCAATTCTCAATTTGTATAGAATTAGCAAGCTGTATATCGGGATGACTATTGGTTTTGGAGAGTTATGTTAAATATCTGCTGCTCCTGGTAGGTCTGCACCGTCTGAGGGGTGAGCTGGGCTCTGCCAACCTCAGGTGCTGCTCCAGGTATTGGCAAGTTCAGAAATTGCCCGTGAAAAATGAACAGGCTGTGCTGGAGCGTAACCAGCTGAAGGGAACCCGGAGGGTGTATCAGCTGAAGGAGGTGAGGCAGCAGCATGAGGGGTGCCCGGGGCGGGGGGAGCCCACGAAGCCCCTGACCCGGGGCGCTGGCGGGGAGGGAAGCTCCTCCCCGGGCGGGCCGCCAGAGGGCGCCAGAGCGCAAAGCGGCCGCGGGGCCGGGGCCGGCTGTGCCCGGGACAGGTCGGGGCGCTGAGGGGGGGGCCCGGGGGCTGCAGGGCCCCTGAGGGGGCTGCGGGGGTCCCGCCCGAGCGGCGTGTGCGGGGCTGGCGGCGCCCCGCGGGGGGAAGGGCTGCGGGGCTAACCGCCTTACGTGTGCTCCCAGGCAATGTAGGTGTCCTTTCAATAAGCCTGTCTGGGCTAGTTCAGTGTCTGTGTTCGTGCGACCGAAGGGGTGTGTACTAGAGGCTAGTTTGGTCCAGCCCAAATGACCACAGGATCCTTTCGTGTACCTACATAAGCGTGTTTGGGTTGCTAACCGTCCAGTACTAACTGAACCGTACTTCGAACACACAGGATGAGGCTACGCATGCTTAAAGTTAGGAAGATAAAGGGTTTTGTGCAGTTTAATGCATAAGTAAGAACTGAAAGCGTGAAAGAGATCTCCTAAGATAGCGTTTTAAAATTCTTTTACTGGTTATGAAAAGAATTTTGCTTCTCCCTTGAGTCCAAGAGTGGTATAGACTAAGCCAACAAATAATGCAAGATTATCATAATCCATTTGGTTTCTGTCATAAAGATGCATGTTTGATTTGTGAGGAGAGATGTTTAATCTGTTGAAACATTTGACGAGCTAAGAACTACAGGAAGCTTTTCTGGATAACTAATAACTTGTTGACTATCCAGTTGTCTGCTTGAGAGAAAATGATCCCAGAAAATGGTCTTTACATTTCAAGGAAGGCAGTATTTCATGCAAAGTCCTCTACTACATTATCCCACAAATATGCAGCTGAAGTCCCAGTAAGTTTCACAGGGTCAGAGTTTTATTGGAACTTGTCTGTTGTGTTATCCTTCATAGATCTCTGCCTGTCTGGAAGAAGCAGTGAAGGATATACAGTGCAGTTTATTTACCTGCCTAGTGGCGTCAGGATGAGTGAAGCTGCTGTTGTACTTGGAAGTTGAGTTAGTTTAGAGAAGATTTTGTTATAGATGGACATCAAAGCTTTAATTTTAAGAGAACCATGAGAAACTGCATTTATCAAAAGTATCTGTTTTTCTAAATATCCTGTTTCTTAAATATTTACCAAGTATCCAATCTCATTATCTCCTACCTTATACTAGTATTCATAATTTCTAAAATTTTCAGTGAAATGGTTGAATAGAAATATCAACTCTTTTCCACTACCCCCTTACGCCTGTACAAGTTATGAGTTTTTCCTTTCTGGTGAATAGAATCTGAAATGCTCAGCTCTAGGTATGTCTAGTCAGTGATAAGACTTCAGCATTCTGGCTACTGGAGGGTGAAACAATACTTTGTGTGGTTGTTTGTTTTCTTACCAACAGTGATAGATTAGTCACATAGCTTCTGTGGATAAGCAGGCTGAGCAATTTAGCTGCTGGCAGGACTCTCCACTACAAGACTTGTCCTGTTTTTTGTATAATAGATGGTTTAGTTTACCTCTGTCTTGGTAGGAGGAATTTTTCTTGAAGTCCTCAAAGGCTGGATTTGAAGGGGTTCTCTTTTTTTTTTTTTTTTTTGTTTTTATCATGTCCTTCTAACTTTATTAGTATTTAATTAAAATAATGTTTTGGTGCTTAGTAATTCCAGTTCCCTTCTTTTCAACACACGAAGCTTTCACTTGCTTGACATATCAAAGATAGAGATCTTCTGTACTCTCCAGTCAATCAGAATGTTCTTGAACAGCAGTATACGGTGGGGTTTCTTTTGGATCTGTTAGCAGTTGGAACCTTGGATAAATCTTGAATTTTTAAAAAATGAAATTGATAACTGAGATTACTGCATTAAACTGAATTGTTTCTCCACTATAACTGTGAGGCAAAAGGTCATTTTAAAACATATATCACAAGATCGATTCTGTACATCTCTCTGGCTTTGAGAACTTAGGATGAAGTGTAGTTTCTCTTTTGTCAATCTTGAATAAGAGAGACAAGAAAAAAATTCTGTACAGGAAAGTGACGTGTTAAGACTGCTCTTCTCATCACTGTGTACAAAATGGTCAGGCATATAGTCAGTGTGTCTGTCACTTAGAAGTCAAGGAATTTATTTATAGACTTTAGGCATATATTTTACAGTCAGCTGTCAATGTTATTAAGAGGACAGGTGATGTTAGATCCATACCTGTGGAGATCTTGCCTCTTTGGTAGAAAAATTGCTACTGCAGTGTGGGTAAACTGGTTTTGGTCTGTTTCAGTTGACAACTAAAAAAATTCTGCTCATAGCATATAAACTGTGATAACAATCACACTTTTTCTGGTTTCTATTTGGGTCGGATTTTTCAAAGTTTAGCGTGACTTGTTGGGCATATTCTGACTTTCATTGCTGCTTGTGAGAATTCAAAAGAGTTATCTTGAGTCCACACTTTCCCAGCCTCCATATTCTCATCTTTTTACTTCTGAAGTAGAAAGCATGAGCTGGCTTTCTAGCTGTTTTCAATAAAGCAATTTCTGACAGCAAGACTTTGATTTTGAAATGTTATGGAATTCTTTTACCTTCCTAAATAATGAGAGGATTACTAATAGATATCTGGTACTCATGATACAAAGATGATTTATGTATTGACATTCTGAATTTTTACTTCACTGTCCTGAAACTGTCACACCAATGAAAATTCGGGATAAGATTTTTATCTGCGTTGCTCACCCCTCTCTAAATATCTTACCTCTGCTGACAGTGTTCCATAGAATTCAGCGTCCCAAATGCATATTGTGCTCTGCCTTTTTTTAATCACATCATCTTTGAGTATTCTATTGGTGTGAGACCACTGAATAATTTGTCATGAATCAACACTTTTTTTTCCTTGAAATTTAAGGAAGTGCTATACCAATTAAGAGGCTGTCAAGTAGCATGCTTTTGATTTTGGAGCTGTGACAGATAGCAAAGCATTATTTAGTGAAGAATCAAGATTTAGTAATTCAACATCACTTTTTTTTTTTAAATTGTCTGCAAAGTATGTATTTTAAATCTAATACATTTGCTATTTTCTTTTTGTCATGTAGTGGGTTGGTTTTGGTTGGTGGTTGGAGGTTTTTTGCATTTTTTTGGTTTGTGGGTTGTTTATTTGTTTTATTTGTTGTTTTCTTTTGTAGTGTGATGGGGCTTAGGGGTTTTCTGTGTTTTAAACTCATAAGCTTCCCATCTTTTATACACTGGACAATGTGAATGAAGCAGACAGTATTAATGAAGTGCAAAAGCTAATTTACTATATTTTGTCAATTTAGCCTGATAACCACTCAAGTGAAGAATTAATCTTGGATATATGATGATGTGTAATAGTATTGCACTTGGGAGCGGGCAGTTACATTTCTCTTCTTTAATTATCATGTCACAGAGGAGAGTGGTCTCTCTTTTTGTATGATGTGGTAATGTTATATGGTGAATTTTTCATGCGTACAAATCTGAGCATATTGCTGCTGTAGGATTGAGAAGTCAGAGGACAAAGCACATATGCTGTTGGACCAGGAGAGTATTTCAGTAGTAAAATTTCCACTTGCTCTTTGAAGATGGAGAGGGAGCAGATAAGTGTCTTGCAATAGAAAGGATGCTGAGGTGTAGATGAGAAGAAACAGCCTTGAATAGTGTAATAGCTTGTAACTGAAAGAGGAGGAAAAGGTAAGGAAAGATTTGGTTCATAATTCTGGGATATTTTTCATAATACATGTTTAATTTTTCTAACAGTAAGTATCCTCTAAAACTGGGAGGGACAGTTTGTTGAAATAAACACTAGACAAAACATCATAGTAGAAAACTACTGGCTAAACCACATTTTCATACCTACTGGATGTTTGTTTGTCTACAATTAAAAGTTGTAAGGATGGTGTTTTTATACGTACAACCTGTTGCCGTTTCTGGAAAAAAGAATTCTGCAATTTAAGGAATGCAACGAAACTTTTTCCTTAAGCTAGTGCCTTCCAACACTTTGTTCCAGGATTCAGATGGAGAATTAACTAATCTATATCGAGGCCCTTTAAAACCAATTAATACTATGCAGTCTCTCTATTTCATTTATGTGTTTATTCTGATGAATTCTGCTTGAAATGTCCATTGTTTGGATGGCAAAGAAATAAAAGGGAAAAATAGTTTTACTGATGTGTTTTCCTGTAATTGTCACACTGTTATTTATTCCTGGTCTATATGCAAACAGTTTAAGTGATTTTTTTTTTTGTTTGTTAGTTTATTTTACTTTTGTTGTTAAATGATGACTTATAGTTTACTTCAGCTACCTGGGCAATATTTTTCCATTCATCAAGATTAATTCTTAAATTGATGTGATGTGTTTCATTTTAGTTTATTCTTTGACTAATTGCTGAAGAAAGGTGAAGGACTTTGTAACTGCCAAATTTCGAGACACTCCTGCAGAAAAATGGGAGAATGGGTTAATTATGCTATTAGACCCCAGAAATGTTTATGTATATGTTTATAGGATATTAGTAGTTCTCCATTAATGGATACGTTGAAGACACTGTGGTTTGACAGTGCTGGAATAGATACTGAGCCTTCCCCAGCTGCATGCAGTAATCTCGTTTCTTAGCCCATCGGTATGAGGAGATAGATGTGTGTATGCCACCTGAACTGTGTGTGTCTGGAAAGATTTCTGCATATGGTCATTGCAAAAATTCTTGACTCATTGCAGTTGTCTGTGTAAAAGAAAGCAGAAAATGAGGGAAATAGTCATAGCAGCAATATGGCTATATCCCCAGCAGAAATTTATTTGGAAAAAGAAGCTAATTTCCATTAGAGAGATGGAGACATTATGTAAGGAAATTGCTCCTTCCATTTCTTTTCTTCTTGAGGAAAAGGTGTTTGGTATCCATACATTTCTTGGAAATAAGGAAAATTGCCTCGCAACCAGATCTGACTCATAGAGGCAGTTACTTCCCCCTGCCAGAATCGAATAGGCAAGGAGAGTTGCCCAGCTGTATGGGCAAAGGGGCAACAATTTACTCGCTTTGATTGGAACATTCACTGCAAAACAATATAAATTTGTTGTAATGTAAGTATCTTAGTTCCATCTGACTGACACTCTGTATGATGACATAGCTTCCAAATGCAGAAAAATAAGAATATTCCATATAAGAATATGTAAAATGTCCAGTCCTGATAGAAAGGTAGGAGAAGACACATCTAGCTCTGTTCACACTAACAAGCAGAAAAGGCAAAAAACCCCACAAACCTTGCAATAGTCTTGTAACTAGATTATCTACAGTTTTCTGAAGTGGTATACAAATGTAATAGCCCGTTAATGGAGGCTTTAATTTTTGATAGTTAAACAGGTTAACTTTAAGTATTATTTCATTCTAAACTTAATTTACCTGAGAATACATGAGATCCTAAAACGCTAATATAGAGCTTTTTTTAATACAACAGAGTTGCAAGCCCTTTTCCTAGTTTCATAACCTTTACAGTCATGAGGTATTATTTGGTCATTAAGACCAAGTGAAGGAGCTATTAACACCCTGTTTAACGATAATTGAAACAATAGAAAACACTACCTCAAGTACAGGCCTGTGTGACAGGGTTAGAGGGCCACACTGTATGTCTCTGGATTTATTTATTTATTTTTTTTCCCTGGAATCTGGAAAACATTGCTTACTGTTGAAAGAAAGCCCCAAAAGTACGTATAGTAAAGCCTTAAACTTTGTGAAGATGTTTAGGAACATGTTTGTAATTTAGTATTTGCTGCCCTCTCTTGTATTGGTCTGAACAGTAATTGTAATGTTTAG
>WEIS01083197.1:342-10623 GCA_013389965.1 Todus mexicanus
TAAGAGTGCACTTTTTAAAGATATACAGAGAAAAAAAATCCAGTATAAATTGTTTAGAGGAAAAAGAGAAGCCTGAATAAGCCTACCTTTAACGTATTTTGATTCGGGCTGGCTAGAAAATAAACATAACTACATGAAAGAACTTTGATATTTTGCAATTTTATTAAGTTTGTACTAGATTAGTGGGTTATAATCAACTGCCTTGGGAAATTGAGGTAAAAACATTTCTCTGGTCGACAACGAAATTCATCATTTCAGGAGGAAATACCCTACTTTACAGAAATAAGAGTGCAACAGTGTTAGTGTCTACGAGCTGACAAAAGCCACAAAGATGATAAAGGGAGCGGAACATCTCCCTTATGGGGAAAGGCTGAGAGAGCTGGGTTTCTTTAACTTGGAGAAAAGGAGACTGAGGGGTGACCTCATTAATGTTTATAAACACGTAAAGGGTGAGTGTAGTGAGGATGGAGCCAGACTCTTCTCCCGTGTAACAAGTGGAAAAGGCCTCAAGTTGTGCCAGCAGAGGTTTAGNNNNGAGGATGGAGCCAGACTCTTCTCGATGGCATCCAATGATAGGACAAGGGGCAATGAGTGTAAGCTAGAACACAGGAGGTTCCACTTAGATATGAGAAAAAACATCCTTAGAGTGAGGGTGACAGAGCGGTGCAACAGGCTGCCCAGGTGAGTTGTGAAGTCTCCTTCTCTGGAGACATTTAAAACCCGCCTGGATGAGTTCCTGTGCAATTTGATCTAGATGATCCTGCTCCAGAGGGGAGATTGGACTAGACAATCTTTTGAGGTCCCTTCCAATCCCTAACATTCTGTGATGCTGTGATTCTGTGTCTGACTTAATGTAGGTTAGTGACTGCGCACACTGACTGGAAAGTGGAAAGCCATATCCAATCCCTTCCTTTAAATGGTACTAGGCTTGAATACACTTTCATATAGTACAAATAAAAATTCTAAATGTTGAGATTTCACATTTTTTTCTTAAGTTTTTAATTTTCACCCATGAAGAGAATATATTGGGTGTGTCCTTAGAAAAGTGAGATTAAGTTAGAAAAGTCTCTGCACCTCTGCCTTAATTCCATGCCTCAGAAGTTTGCTTCAACTAGAAACCCTGTACTCGGCTGACACTGTTGAAAGTATCCTGTTACTATGCTGGCCCATAAATAGTTGGCAGCAGTACGCAATGCTGAAAATGAGTAACAACCCTTTTTTATGTCAGTTGGCAAAATGTGCCCACCATGTGGTTCTACAAAATAATATAGCTCCCACATTAGTCCTGTATTACATATTTTAGAGAAGAACCGTGACTCTGAGGTTTAATCTTTAAATATCTCCTTAGAGTTAGAAGCAAGTTTTGCACTCTCTGCTTGCTGTAAAGGGGTATATACAACCTGTACACATTCTAGAGAAAGCAAAAATAGACTGAAGATTGTGACAAAATCTTACAAAGACACAATTGTACTTCTTGTTAACTCTACAATGAAGAGAATTACTGACTTCAACAAAAATAAAATGTGCTAAAACCCCACATTTGGCCACTAACAAAAATGGTTTATACGTTGTTTATGAAATAAAAATGCACAAGCTCTTCTTTTTCACAAAGGAGAAGGAGTACAAATGAAGATGTGTGCATACAACAATTTAATGTGCAGTGGTTTTGTTATTGTTTGTTTGTTGGGGTTTTTTTCTGAAATATTTAGATCTGGACTAATAATAATTGTATTGATAAGATTTCAATTATACTAACAAAAATTTCTTGCTTTTACACATCTATGGATCTATACAGCTTTTTGTATGTATTCTTTATTTCGCATGTCTATATAGACATTTCTGTCTATCCATATGGTATACTTTCTTTTTGCTCATAAACAAGGTTTTGACTGTAAAAAATAAACAAGTTCATTTGCAATTGGATATAGCTGAAGTATAATTAAAAATGTGTGCCAGCTGGTGACATCAATTGCTTTGATTTTTAATAGTGTCTGGTAGCAAAGAACTTTCTTATTTGCTCTACCTTCATAATCTGTGTAGTCCACACTTGGTTTATGTCCAAGTGACTATGCTGTGACTATTGAGGAATGCTTTTTAATTATTTTTCTTGTAACACTGAAGAGTTGCAAGCGTGGATTTAGGACCTGTTGAATACACATAATACAAAGACGTAACAAAATTATTCTTTCCCAAAAGAATTTACAAAACAAGTCAGGAGATGGATGCAGGCTGTCAAGAGAGTGCCAAACAAGCAAAGGCAATGCTGGTCAGTAAGACAGCAAATGATAATAGGGATGCTTAAGAGAATTTCTAATTGGTGTATTAGGAGAACAATATTTGATGTACTATTCTGGATGGCAGCATTAGGGACACAATCTTTCTTTCAGAGTTAGGGAAATTGGTTCATGACTCCAAAAATAAACTGCCTGAGAGCCTGGATGTTTCTCTGTGCAATGTTTCATGCCAAAACCATGTGATAGTGCAGTTACAGAAATAAAAGAGGCAACATTTAGACAAAGTGTCAGCAATGAAAGATCCAAGTTGAAGATGATGTCTTGGTTATTAACTGAACTATTTTACAGGTTGCTGCTTTTTCCCACACTGATCATGAAAAAAAGTAGGTGGATTGGCTTCAGGATGGAGGGAAGAAATTATTTCTGAACATACTCAGCTTTGGTTAGGTGCCAGTAGTGAACTGTTTGCATTATAGTTATTCTCTTTATAGTTTTTCAATACAAGGACTTATCATAGAGTGTCAAAATCTCTTCTGTTGTAGCATGAAGTAAGACAATTTGGACTATTGGGTTTTACATAAATCTGAATGCTTTCTGCATTATGTTACCAAGTCCTTGTTTTGTTTGCGGTGTTCAAGAAGCATCAGTTAAATAAATAACTGCTTCAGTCAATTAAATAACTGAAAACTGTAAATACTTCGACCTTTGATTTGTTTCTTTCATAAAAAGGACATGAACTATTAGAGAGCAAATCCTCTCTCAACAATGTCTGTAGTAAGCAAACAGACCCCAAAGTATACATACGCACTTTAAATTTCTCAAAACTCATAATCTGTTCATTTACAATAGCATAGCTATCACAGACTTTTTTTTTTCTGAAGTGGAAGGAAGAAAATGAGAGAAGACCCTTCTTGCTTCATATGGCTGTAAACTTGAAGCTAAAGGACTGATTTAAGATTCAGACTGTGTTAAAATTTATTTATAAGAAATATATCTAGAAATGAATCTATTTCCCAAAGAAGGAAAAAAAAAATAGTTACAACAATACAGATTATTGCTGGTGTCAAATACCCTATCTATTCACTCTGCAGGCTAACACTTGAATGAAAAATCTAGTTTATATTAAGGTCTGTTCTAGATACCTTAAAAGGTCCTCTCTTCCTTTTTAAAGATGTTAAACAGGATCTCTCACAGTAGTTACATAACACCACAGATGTAAAACTTTTAACAAGCCAGAGAAAATTGTGAAGATAAAACTTTTAGAAGAGGTAAACTTACCCTGCAGAACTCATTTCTGTAAAAACTGAGAGTTAGCATTATGCCATTGGAAGGAGGTAAAAAACTATGTATTCGATGCAATTTTTCTACCAGTTGCTTTCAGATAAATGCATACAACTTTGGAACTGATTCATTCACTCAGATGTAAAATGCCAAATCCTATAAACTAAACCTATTATTTTTCATACAGTAGAAAAGAAGAAGAAAAGATACGAGAGTAAACTACATAAGAACACTACTGCATGCTTCAGGCTGTTCCTAGAGCACAATATCAGATATAAGTAACCCTTAAACAGGCAAAATTCTTGCTAATAAGGATTGCCAGCTTGCCCTTGACAAGATTTTTTTTTTCCCAATTCTGTATTTCTGGAATGTATAGATGCACTTAGCATCAAAATTTGATGAAAATTAATACAGATTTGTTTATTTTAAAGTCTAATCTATATCTTCTGGGTTTTTTTTTTTTTTGTGGCTATGATTACCCAGGAAGAAATTTACTGGATCTACTTAACATCGCTGTCATTAAAACCAGCTCTCAGCTCTTCACACAATACTTTTACATTGGAAAGAAAATTCAGTGCAAGGTGAAAATGCATAATTTCTTTTATATAAGCTTTGAAGCTGATCCAGCGAATATTCTCCTAATCTATATCACGACCATTTCCAAACAGCAACTAAGATGTAAGGGATAACAAAAAACAGAACATAAAGGTCAGGAGAGTTGAAAGAATAAAAAATAGGACTACAAAGAGAATGAGGAAAGTTTAGACAGAATTCAGTTCCACAGGTAGAATTTCTATTACTTGCTTTAGTGTTCTAATAGTACTTTCAAGTCATTCAATAGGGAGATAAAAGAAGGATTTTGTAGAGAGAGACTTACAGAATTAAAACAACTTAATACTTGGGAATTTCCCCTCAGCAGATAAGGATTAAACCTGAAAGGTAGAATTAGAGACAGAAAGCAGAAAATGGAAAAGAAAGTTGAGCTTCTGAAAGTCAGGAGGAGAACAGATATACCAATAATATAGTGGATAAAACAAGAGATCAACATGAAATAAATTTAAAAAAAAAAAGACAAAAAAAGGTATCCATGTGCCTGCAGGCATGTCAAGGATTAATGCAATGTTCCTTTAGTGAAAGAATTAGTTACCTTTACATCACAATTCTTAAAGTAAATGAGACTAAATCACTCACAAGAACTTCATAAATGTGTGAAAGGTGCAGTAGGACTCCACAGACAACACTCTATAATGATTTTTTTTTCATTCCAGAACTGAGGCATCTATGTCTACCAATACTCTATTCTTATCCAGTAAGGACTATCTATATTTCACCTTTAACCTCTTACGTGTGAGGTAACCAGTAACCAGTAATAAGAACTTTTAGAGGTATTACTGAGTTCAACATCATTGAAGGAAACAAAAAAATAACAAAAGGAAAAAAAAAGCTACAAAGAAATCTAAACCAGTGAATACACAGACACTTACTAAGCTTTGGTGTCAAAATGAGCAGCATGCTACTATTAAGACTCAATGTATTCAACTGATCCTGAATGTTATTGAAAGGTCTCTTATTGTGCCAAGGGTGCAAGTCAAAACGAAATGAGCGGAAAACACTGACAATAAACAACTTGAAAAGAAAATGGGTTTGGTGTGGGTTTTTTTCTCTCCTGTTTTTTTCCCTACAGAATTCATCACTATTCAAGGCAACTTAGATAAGCTTTGCCAGCTGGAAGTTAATTACATTCAGCTGAGCCTAATTATTCAAAACCGCTTAATAAGAGGGGAAGCTACTGCTGTTAAGGACGGAGAAGAGTATTGCACGGGAAAGATATTTTAAAGCTATAGAGTTATCAACCTACATTTGTTAATGTATTGTTACTATTTTTTCTCCTTCTGAGTGTGCTATTAAAACCATACTAGGCTCATTATTTGTACCACATTCATGATTTAACTAGTGATTTGAAATAGGGATGTTAAAAGCAGTTTTCTCCTCCTTCTCCAGCAGTTCTGGGCCCCCCTCCTATTGACATGCTGAAACCCACTCTGGGGTGCCTGGGTCTCTACCCAGGCTGAGGGACTCAGTTGCAACTCTATTTGCAGATTCAACCAGTAGTGAAGCTGAGCACCTATCCCAGGGACACAGGCACATGTGGACACGCAGGCAGGGCACTGGTGTGGTTGGTCACACAGACTGCTGCAGGTAAGGTGCTACCTACCAAAGTCACTCACCAAGCAGCCCAGCTTCAGTGCAGGTCAGTCTGCACTGGTGAAGCCAATTGCGGTGAAAGGGGCCAGTAAGAAGCTCTTTTGATGGGGCTTTAGGAAGCCAGGCCAAGCCAGTCCAGTGCCTGGGCTGTGCCTGGGCTGCATCTGGTGGCTGCTGCTGAGGAGCCCATGCGGAGGCGGCACCACTGCAATGGGCACTGCCAAGGGCCCCCAGGCATAAAAGAGCTTCAGGAGGACACCGAGTGAATCAGCAGTGAGTAGGAGTCACCTGAGGGTCCCCTGGGAGCCCCTTCTCTTCCTGGGGTGCCGGGCTCAGGCTCAGATCCCTGCGCAGAAACCGTAGCAGGACACGGAGCGGCAGCAGTGGCTGCGGAGAAAGACGCGGGGCAGGGGCTGGGAGCTCCTCCAGGGACAGCGGGGAACGACTGGGGGGACTGGGACCCCACCTGGCTGGAGAGGCGAACTCGACCAGTGGTCATCATCCTCCTAGAGGAGGACCCGGCCATGGGCACCACTTGGCCAAGAGCCGCTGCTAGAAGGACTATGGGGATTGGTTGGATTGATGTGCTACGATCAATGGTAAGAGGTTCAACAAAGCCAAGTACCGGGTCCTGCACTTGGGTCACAACAACCCCGTGCAACCCAACAGGCTGGGGGCCCAGTGGCTGGAAAGCTGCCTGGCAGAGAAAGACCTGAGGGCGTTGGTAGACAGCTGGTTGAACATGAGCCAGCAGTGTGCCCAGGTGGCCAAGAAGGCCAATGGCATCCTGGTTTGTATCAGAAATGGTGTGGCCAGTAAGAGTAAGGGAGTGATTGTGCCCCTGAACTCAGCACTGGTGAGACCGCATCTTGAGTATTGTATACAGTTTGGGGCACCACAGTATAAGAAAGCACTGGTGAGAATCTAGAGAAAGGCAAGAAAGCTGATGAGGGGTCTGGATTTTTAGAATTGTTTTATATGGAAGAGAATTGCTCTCCAAGAACTGTGTTTCAGGACAGGATTATGTTCAAAGTAATATAGAAAGATCCAGGAAATGTGATCTGATGCCCAATCTCATCTATGCCTCATAATTATTTTTCATGTGTGGAAACTGCCACTTGCTTGAAATCGTAATGCTGCTTTCACAGTTCAGTAAAAAAGGATATGCAAATTCTGGTAATAAAAGTTACAGTAGAAAATTGCCACATCCTCCTAGCCTGTTAAAATCTTCTGGAATAAAATGGGAGGCCTGAGTCAATGCAAGTTACACAAAGAACAGAAGGTTTATCTTAAATTATTCTCAAAAAGAAAAAGTAATGATTAACGACAATTGCCATCTACAAGACCTTTATTATCAGAAATTCATGAAAGGAGTAAAGGTAATTGTATTATTAATTCAATTATATGCTTTTATAGGTTTAAATTAATTTTCTGAAGACCGTTAATTAAAACTAAAGTTAAGCCTGCACCGAGACTCCTCTGAATTGCCAAGAGTGCAAGGAGTTCACTTCATCAGCAACCAGTTATTTCCTGACCACACGGCCTTTTTACAGAGCTCAACTAAGTGAGGAGCAACTTGGTGTGAGCAAGCAGATTGAGGCCT
Organism: Todus mexicanus; assembly: GCA_013389965.1. Classification (NCBI taxonomy): domain Eukaryota; kingdom Metazoa; phylum Chordata; class Aves; order Coraciiformes; family Todidae; genus Todus; species Todus mexicanus. Next base: position 7,666 of record WEIS01083197.1, read on the forward strand.
AGGAAAAGCAGTCTTAATTTAGTTAAATTTTTTACTCCGTTATCATAAACTCTGAATATATTCAGTAATGCTAACAAATATTCAGAGACAGCTTAACTGAGGGAGGACAGTGGAGCTGTTTTCAGCATTACCTTGAAGAACTGTGGTCACCATAACAGCCAAGAGCAATATGTAGTCCCTCACATTCCCTTCTTGGATATATTATGAATTTCCATCCTACCTTCTTCCTCTGAAAAATTAAAAAAAATCATGGAGCTTAAACATGTTCAACTTAGTATAAACAATTATGTGTTATGTCTGAGAATGTATGGACTATTTCTGTCAGATACATTCATCAGGAGTATCTAAACCAAGGGGCACAATAAATATAGTCTCCTCTGCCACAGTTTTTACGTGAATAATGTGGCCTTATAAAAGAAAATAGCTCTTTATTGCCTTCCTCCCTTCTTGACATAAAAACAATTTTAAGAATCCTTATCTTTTCTCACAAGTATCCTTAAGAATATGCAAAACAAAATGCATGATACTTGCTATCAGAAATTCATCCATGTGTGTTATCAATCAACTGTTCCAGTGCCTTGCACTGTGGAGTGAAATAACTGTCCATAAATGCAGAGTCAGTAAACAGAGGCATGAAATGTGAAACTGCCTATAAATATGTAAATTATCTCAAAAGTTTAAAAATATTTGACACTGAGGATTTTTCACTATGTTTCTGTTATTGCCCTTGCAGTTTAGAATTAGTATTCATGAAGGATGTCAAATAGTAATATGGTTTTGTTAAATCAGTAAAATAACCCATTGCTGAAGTTAGGCATCTGAAATTGTAAACACAGAAAACAAATGCTAGAATGCACAAAACTTTCCAGAGTCCCCCAAAATAACAACACATTTCTTAAATAAGGAGTGAGGAATTGTGTATTAAAAAATAAAATCCAGAAGATTTTTATGATGCTGATCTCTGTACATCTCACTATGACATTGTCCTTCAGTCATTGCAAGAAATCCTACTTGCTCTGCGGTTTTGTACTTGTATGCCTGGATTTACTATAGCAAGATCATCTGCATGACTGACAACAAAATCGCAAAGTTTTCTAATGGAGGTGTCCAGTTTCTGAGATTCAGATGTTGTTCATGATAATTACAACATAAATCTATACCGACATGGTTGTTGCTTTATACTTTGGGCTTAAGGTAGTAAAAGAGAATTTCTCTTACTTCACTGAAGTTTTGTGACAGTCCATTGAGAGATTCACACTGGAAAGTCGAATTCAATAAATAGTCAGATTATCAGACACTGCCTTTCTCCTAAGTATACCCTCACACTACTATACTAGGTTATTGTTTGTGCAATAGAGAAATATGTTTTTAATAATATTTCAAATCTGCATATTTAAGAAAAGAAAGAATTCTTAATTGTTTGGGGTTTTTTACTTTCATATCACCCACATTGATGGGTACTTTATTATTCATTCCATTTCAGGTAAATTTACTCTGTAGTCATAATACCCATCTATATTTCAAGAAGATACTGTGATGCTCTCCCTGCCATCTAAGGCCCTTCTTTGATGGAGTGGTGCGTATGGGAAACTGATGTTGCCAAGGTCTGCCTTTTCTTGGTTGATATAAAAAGGTGGCAGAGGACTTACTATTGAAAATTATTTAATAAATCAGCAATAACGACTATAGCATAGGTATATAGTAGATAGATAAAATAGGGGGGAAAACCTGAGATTGGTAGCATACTAGAACAATTATTATTAAGTGCGAAGATCCCTGGGAAAAATCATATACATTTTCTTTACAATATAGAAAAAACTTTTATACAGGAGTGAAGTGTCCAAACATGAGGTACTAGATACTTGTTGGATACAAATCTGCTATCCCTATTCCATTCTGGTTTTAGAGGAGATTTTAACACTGAGTTTCTTAAAGAAAACAGCCAGAAAGATAGGAAAACAAGCAACATCAGAATGAGAAGAGAAAACCTCTTTGTTATCCAGATCTGAGTTATTTCACTGGCTGCTCTTTGGTATTCTCCTTTAAAAATACTTCAATCCCTCTACTCTCACAGCGAGAAACATGGAGACTTAGTTATCATCATATCTGAGTGATTTCACAGAACCACCAATCTTAATAATAGATTATACAAACTAACTAGTTCTTAACTATTAGTATAGGGATAATTCCTCTCACTCTCCAACTGCATTTCTTAAGAAAAAAACCCAAAGATCGATTAAAAATTCTGAGCTTGAAAATCCATTATGTTAAATAAATGTTTTATGGGACAAACTGCTAAAATAGAGAGAAAATCCAGGATAGAAGAGATTCAGGCTAGTTGCTACAGGGCTCTATAAAATTCTGCATGGATAACTCTATATAGAACTGTTACCCCGTGGATTTTGCTGGATCCAATTTTTTTTGAGTAGACAACGTTTGTCTTCTCGTGTCTTCAACTATACAGTGGCAAATCACTTAGGAACAATCCCTTAAGCTCCCCCAGATATGATTGCCTTCTTAAAGCTTTCCTTTTCATCATATCATTCTTTCATATGTTGCTGACTTCAAGAGTGTATAAATGGCAGTCATTGCATATATAGAATAACAGTTTTCAGCCAAATATGAACAAATGTGTCCTTCATATTCTCTGGTCTCTTTGTATCTACTTCACTAGTGAATTAAAAGTATCTGGAGTAAAAACAGAGGTGAATTTCATGTAGAACTAACTAATTTGGTAAGATTATATTTTTTTAAGTATTTAAGAAGTATTTAATATTCTGCAGTCCTACTATCGCCCCTGAGAAACACTACATTATTTCAGTAACCTCCAGGCTAAATGAAGTTTACTCAAGGTCATGGCCTTTAATGAGTTCCCTGGATATCCTTCAAGACTTATTGAATATATTGAAACAAACATAACATAAATACTTTATTATAAAGTGGAATTCTTCATCTTAA
>WEIS01083199.1:0-15249 GCA_013389965.1 Todus mexicanus
AATTGCAAAATTATTCATGATAAAAAAGCACTAATCTAGAATTCCCAGTTTCTTGTAGAGTTTCCTGAGACGCCGCAGGAAAATTGTGTAACTTTCTAACACCTTGGGTAAACCAAACAGGTCCAAGCACAATATGGTGAAGAGGAAGAGAGAATTTATGGAAATATTTTGCTATGGTGGGAGTTGATGATAGAAATATTTTTCTCCCGCTTTAATGCGGAAAAGGAAAACTCCTTACCAGAAAACCTTTCACCAACTGCGAAAGGGAAGTTCCTCTAATTCTTACAGACATCTACACTGGCGAGCGAAGCCGAGGGAAGCTATAGGTACCACTGACACCCAGCATTGTGTTTGTGATCTAGATAATAAAGTAAGCAGACCCAAGCAATTCGCTAACACTAACGCTATTCTTTACATAAACAGTAAATGTTTAGATTTTCCTGTTCACTGACTAACAGCACACATATCATAAACACTAAGCTGTTATAGTACGTTTCGTGTGTTGATTCACTTTAACAGTTGTTAGTGTGAAGACAGGAAAAGAAAAGTGGGTGTAATGAGACCATGTGCAGTATGCTGTGAAAACAGAGGCCCTTATTTGGCATAATGGGTTGCACCATAAGGGCCATAAAATTGTGCATGTGTTAGTATCATTTTAATTATTACGGGTGCCACATGTTAAGCAGAATAGCGGAACTACTAAAACAGCTTCAAAATCCTTACTGCTGATCGCTGCATTTAATTACAAATAGGAACATTTGGAGATAGGTCACCATAAAACCCTTCTGTTGTCAAATGAGCTCAAATCTGATTTTTGTAATTATGTTTTTATACCACAGATCCTGTTGAATAACTATAGGGAATAAAATTTTAATAAGTACTGATTAAATGCAGGTACATCTTGCTTCCTAAGAATATTTATGAATGTTCCTCGCCACTTACATCAAGGTACCATCGCTGCTTCTGTTTTGGTCAGTGGTGATCGTTCAACCTTAATGCAAATAAGCTGAATAACTTTATGTGCCATGAAATATTGTTTTTTTTCAGTGAAGCATAAAAGTGCTGGATTTCAATTATTCATTCTGTTTGCTGGAGCTGTGTACAGCACTCTTAATCCTCCCCTACTAGGGCACTTGCATTACAACTATACGTGTCACAAGCGGTACAATATGATTATTAACCTTCCTAAGGCAGAGTATTGGTGTGAGGAACAACAACTTTTGTCAGTCTGTGCCCTTTTCCATTGCAGTAACATGTTCCTAGGTTTGGACTGATGATATTCTTTGGTAGTACCAAAATGAAAATCGTAAATGTATCAAATTTGCAGTTTAACAGGCAAAAAAATCACTGGGATATTAAAGGGTGCTAAAAATGATAATTTCAGATTTAGATAAGTAAACTTTCGTTTTATGTAAAGACTGACTATAAAGTTCTCTAAAGAGATTTCTCTTGGGAGGAATGGAAAAATTAATCATAGAACCTCTGAATCGTCGTACCTCTGAATCCCACGTAGCTCCAGTAGTGATCCTATTTTACTCTGTAAGGTGCACTTAGTGTTGGACAGAATTATGTTCTTGCAGGGGAAAAACAATAATAGAGGGCAAAGAATACTCAGCAGATTAGCTGTCTTGTAGAGAAGGAGAAAAAAATAAAATAAAAGGAGTGTTTCATCGGTGGGGTTTGTTCAAGGATAATCTCATTAATTGGTCTTGCACCATAATTGCAAGAATGCAAATCCTTGGGTAATAACAAAATGAAAAAGGGAATATCCAGAATGGTGAAAAATGATCCTGGTTCAGTTTTCAGATAAGGGAGAAGCTGCCAGTGCTTGGTTACTTGTTCACTTTCTTGGATAATAATTTAAAGGAATCTCTAAACTTTTTTCATCTGTATCATGCACAGACTCTCCTTCCTACTGAGCCAAACCATGCCCTGAGAAAAAACTATCACTCCACTTCCATGAAATGTTGCTTCTTAGCATGCAAAAGTGTCGCATGTGCGATTTTATGTGGAATCTTTCTGTTCCTCTCAATCTTATGATGATTGATTTGGCTGAGCTGTCTGAAAATAACAGATTCTCTGCTTAGCCAGTGCTGTGTTTTGGTTTCATGGCAAAAGTAAATCAATCACTTTATTAGAGATGTTGAAGACTTTCCCTCCATCTAATAGCCCAGCTCATGGGAATCCCAGTGCTTCCCCAGTTGTTATATGGTGATGGTTGTGAAGAAGAGCCTTTATTTCCTAAAGAGGTAGCGTAAGTGTATTTTGGTACTCAGATGTACACAAGGTACCTGACAGATCGTTTGAAACGCTCAGCAAGCAGGCAGCAGTGCTACCACTGGAGCAGGATGTGACGAGAGGTAATTACTACTATCCATAACATGGCAGAACCTAAAAGCCACCGCAAGATTAAACTGCCCTTCCCTGGACCTGTTCACAGAGATAGAGAGATGCTTTCCTTGCTAAAAATCCTTTCTTATTTAATTTAAAGAAAGATGCCAAAAGGAAGGGGGGAGCTTTTCATTACTAGTGCAGTGACAACAAACAGAATAATCTTACAGCCTCATGTATTCACAAACTATTAGTAGTGATTGCTTAAAACTTTTTAAGGGCATATACGGAGTTTTTAATAATTCCACATCAACCCATAGCCCTCTCTACTCCCATTTTGCACATTTGTCATCCTAGAAATCATCAGAGATCTTTCTCTGGCTGTTCTTTCTATATTATTTATTCTTTTACTTATGCATACAGTTGAAAAGATGGATAATTGTTGGAATAGGTAAATGATGGTATGGCATCCGTGCTGAAGCAGCTGAAAACGGGATAACCCACGAGGATAATTCATGTGCTGAAACAGGAGCAGATGTCAAAAGAGACAGCTTGTCTGGTTTGTTTGGATGATGATTCCCTAGCATGTATTGACGGAGCAAGATTGTCAGACAGCCTGTTTGCGAAGTTCAGTGTTGCCTGTCTTAATCGTTCTTTACGGGGAGGTGACATTTTGTTGCAGGCAATTGTAGAGGGAAATTTGTGTGAATTGTTTAAAGCAAACCCAAACTGCCCTACCAAGCGGCGTTCTTTGCAAATGCTCGAAGTCCAGGGAGAGCAACAGTCAGTCGGACTTCTTCAAATGAAATTGGATGGGCTGCCCCATCTGTGCACTGTGTGCAGGGTTGTTCTGTTCCCTTCCTCCGGTATCCAGACGAGGACGATTCAACTGACAACAGTGACAAGGAAGGAGAGATCCATCCTAGACAGAAGGTTGGAAACACCGAGTCGTTTAGAAAGTAGTATACATCTGCTACATCTAGGGAGCCGTGCTTGCTCAGGGTGCAGCTTGTGTCATGGTGCGGTTTTAGAGGAAAAAGAAATGAGTAATCTGAAGAATTTGGGGCATTTAGTAGTGTCTGGAAAACCAAAATTCTACATGGCTGACCTTGCTCAGTAATCGTATTTTTGACTCTCTGCTGTCTTGTGTAACTAAACTCAAAAAAAGCAAAACATGCAGCTAAAAAACTGATGTTAACTCATTAAAGGGAAAGAAGTTACCCTCAGGTTTTGTGAATCCCAATGATATTAAGGATCAAGGATCTTAGGGTCAACGATTAACTCCTTTATAGGAAACCAAGAAACAGAGAAACCTCCCTTCCAGAAGGATAAGAAAGGAAGGTTTGTAAAAGTGTCAGAAATTTAGCTTTTAAGACAGAAATGTAGCTTTTAATCTGAACTGACATGGTCACGTGCACCCACCCACCTCCTACAAATTATTTTCTTGACATTAAATCTGGCTTTTTAGTTACCTAACTCTTCAGTTGAATTTTTCAGTAATTCTCTCACCGAAATGCTGCCATGGCATCAGATATATTCTCCTCTTGATGCTATGATCACTTTTGTTTGATGTACACAGTATTCTGTTCCCCATCTCCCTTTTCCTTTCTCCCAATTTCCTGAAGGCCATCGAGCACTGGTGATGACTTTAGATTTCTCCCTTTTCATATGAAATCTTTGTCTTTTACAAGACTAGGATTCTTCATGTCCAAGTCATTGGATTCTGCTCTCTCCTCCTATTCCTAACAAAACTAGAAAAAAATAAGACACAAAATTTGAATCATAGAATCATAGACTGGTTTGGGTGGGAAGGGACCTTTCAGGGTCACCTATTCTACCCCCACTGCAGGGAGCAGGGACGTCTGCAACTACAGCAGATTGCTCATAGCCCCAGCCAACCTCACCTGCAACGGTTCCAGGGATAGGGCAGTGACCACCCTCGGGGCAACCTGGGCTGGAGTCTCACCCACCCTCAGCATCAAAAATTTCTTCCTTCTCTCTAGTCTAAATCTCCCTCTTTTAATATAAACCCCATCACCTCTTGTTCTGTTGCAACAGAATGTTATGGTCTGTTTTCATTAGATACTAGCTCTCCTGCTCAGCGTGATCTGTCCTTCCTTTTTGTATCTTCTCTCTTTAAAAGGATGCTGATAAGTAGGCGTTGCCTTTGTTTTTCTCCTTTTCTTTTTTATCTCTAAAAATGATCAGTGGGTGTTGATATCAAGGTTTACACTAGCACCATATCAAGGCCTTCAGCTGCAAGATCCTGAGGTCAAGGACCTTGTTGTGCTATATCCTTGCAAAGTGAGACATAGATTTCATTCACTCTACAAATAATAGTAGCAGACTGAATGAAAAGGCCTTTAGAGGTTAAACTTAACGTTAGGAAGAAATCTGTGAAAACACAGGTGTTTTAACTACTGGTGGTTTTGTGCCAGCCATGACATATGGAGCAGACACCAAGGAGATGGAACCGAAGACTATTGTTAGGATGCATCAGCATCATCTCACATCTTGAGCGTTGCAATCTAATTTACTGATCCAATTTCTCTCGGTGTATGCAGGGTTATGCTTAAATATATGGTGAAACAGCCCCATATTTTTAAAAGATGACATATTTTTATTTATACTTTGCACTTCCCAGAATTTTTTTCTGTCTTTTCATATTGCCTTCTGGTGTGTTGCTTGACTCCCCTTCTCTGTAAGTGTGAAAAGTCAGGAGGAGAGTTCACAGCAGGTTGATGGCCTGGAGATTAAAAGTCTGTCTAAGGACATTTCAAAGTTGTAAAGGTATTATTCTCACATGTACTTATTTCTTGGTGGGTGCGAACAACAGCTACTCACCAAGCTGGTGTAGTGTGAAATAGTTTCCTGTGAAATGATGTGCAGACATATGCAGAAAGCCACATGTACAGCACATGCACAGGCTCATCCCTGACTTATGATTAGGGAGATGCTTGCTGATAACTGAGTTAGGAATGACCAGTGGGGCACTCGGCGTTTTAATTACCCACATAACTATGTGGATTTTCCATATTTACCAGGCTAAAAGCATGATCCTGTCCTGATGCTTTGAGATTAACACACTGGAAATGACCTTGACTTCTCAGCAGTAGATCATTATTACCAGGCCAACTGCAGACTGAGAATTTGCTGTGTGCATGGATATTCTCTCCTTTGTTTGTCAACGCCTGGCATCAGTTTTTCCCGTGCCCCTTAAAAATAAGTTTTATTCTACAAGATGCTGAAAGCTATTCTTAATCAATCTAAATATGTCAGTGAAATTAAACCAAAGAAAGTTAAGTCTTTTGAAAAATTTTCAAAACCTGGGTAATAATTTAATATCTGACTATTGAGTATAGAATATAGTAGAAATTCTACTGCTCGTGATTTGCTTTTATCTTTCTAAGGCAGTGAGCAGGATACTGAAGCCAGTGGATCCAAGGCTTGTGACAAAGCCTGCTCAGGCACAGATGCCCAGTGTGACTGTGACCAGAATGGGAAGGCCCTTTTCAACATACCCAATAGTGAGCTCGTCCTGCCCTACTGCTGAACACCAGCACAGCCACACCTTTCTGGTGGGCCAAAAACAGTATAACACGTGCCAGAAATGACAGTAAGAAATGAAAAGGCCATATGGAACCATTGCTGCCTGCCAGTCATTGCAGTAGGTGGCAACTGGGACAGGAGATGTATTGGAGAGGGCTCCATGCATTAGGAGAGTAAAGCAAAACCTAGATAAGATTCCTGGCAAAATTTAAATGATTTCTCCCTTTGCTCTGTTGTAACATATTTATTATGCTAATAACTCCATGTTAAGGATATACTGAGTTTAGCTCTGGAAACAGAACTCAGCTATAACAGCTAGGATGGCAATGTTCTTGGAATAGCATTTGGTGGCTATTTACTAACATATGTAGATACTCAGTTACCTGGAAGTCAGGCATTTCATCTCTAACAGTTGTGTAGACTTCCTCCGAAGTCATTGAAGAGAGCTAGATGACTGCAGGAGGGGAATCCTCCTATCCTAAAAGGCAGGTTGAGTAAGTTGTACATTAGTGGGGTTCATCTCATTCTAAAGCACTTGTCCTAGAGACCAGATGAAAAGTGCCCTGGAAAAGCTGGAGTCGTTCCAATTACTAGAGTGACTGCTTAGACCTGGATAATCCTCAGATGAGATTAGTCCAACTGCTGGTAAATACTTTCCGATCAGGAACTTAGTGGGTTGTATCAGCATCGTGAGGTCTTCTCAGATAATTCCTGGTTCTTACACATAAAGGATAAATTCAGAAATACAGTATAGGAACTAACAATATTTCAGTGGAAAGAAGTATTGCAGTATGAATTTGTATATTGAAGTCAAGATACTCAGAGGCACATGCTAGAAGTTTATTGCTTTCATAAGAATACCTTGTGTTGCATTGAACATCCAAATTGCCAGATTTCTTTATTCTTTCAGGCTAGCACCTTAATTAATTTTGCCCTATTTCAGGAATAATATTTTGCTGAGATTTTCTGCATATTCCCTCTTCCCATCTTCCTGTCTCTTCTCACATCTGATCCACTCCCTTTCATACTAGCAGGAAATTAAAATAAACGGTTGATAACTATTGGTTTGAATACTAAATAATTTAAACATCCCTCCTGTATCAATTATCATGCTAAATACACTTTTCCAAATACTAAAATGAACACGATGAAAATAAAATCTCGGTGCTTTAGCTGTTTCCTCAAGTACCTGTTGAGACCTTTCTTGAAGTTTTTATGCAGAAAGACCTCTGTACATGGAGCAAATCACAAACAATTTCACTCTAAATGATTTATTCGAGTGCTGTACTGTGCCACACTTGCATGGCAGATGTCTCACCTCAAGCTCTAACTTCACACCTTGTCCTGTGCAGATCAACCTCTGCAGGACAAACTGAGAGTTTCTACATTTTAGGAGATTGGTGTGAGAGCAAAGAACAACTCCATGAGAGTAAGGCTGCCAGATTGTGGTCCTAAAAAGAAAATATTCTTTTTTTCCCCCTTTTTGTTAGTTTAAGCCAGGAAGACCCAAAACAAAGGGAGAAGATCAAAGTTCTTACTTGACATTTGACAACCTCCAAGCAAATAGCCCCATTCATGCCAGTCTTTAGTGTGTGACCAGTCAAAGAAACCAGAATGCAGACAAGACAAGCACCTTTCAGAATACGGCTATGCTGGAAACCATCCCAGGAGGAACAATTAGATATCATGTGGCTCAGGTAAAACAACTGCCTATAAGATTCATAGTTATTTTGCATTTTACAGGTATATTAAGATGTTAAAAGTTTGTTAAATGTTGGTTGAGGAAAGAGAAAGAGAGCACTCATGCAGTCTTATTATATCAGTCCATCTACCTGGCACGTTTGTTTCCCCTAAACGAAAATTGGAAGAGAAGAGAAAAAAATAGGAAGACAAAAGCGGCCCATTTGGTGAAATTATCATTAAATAGCAATGACATTATCTGGGATCAGGCGTCATTCTCATAAAAAAATGAATCCCAGAGGTGTTTGTTATGACTTGTGTTGTCATCATGGTCTCACTGTGGAACTGTGTGTCTAGAGTGTGACACTCTGGAAAAGAGGTGGGTGGAGTTGTATTTTTTTCTTGTTTTGTATTAATTCCTATTTTTATTTTAAACATTAGCAGTAATTTGGATTCCTCTTCACCTTCCTCCTAACAGCAATAGACTTTGTGGACATGCCACAGGTTTTGGGCAGATTTCTCCACTACAAACACCACTGTTACTTGTTTCACAGGGATTCAAGGAAGAGGTGATTTTTTGAAAGAAACTTTATTTTAAAGTAATGAAGTGAATCTTTTATTTGAATTATTGAAAACTTGTATTCCAAGGAACCATTTATTTATGTGTTCACTGAGAGCAGGAATTCAAGACAGGTTCAGACAGATTCAAGAAAATGCTGTGTTTCTGTGTATGAAATCTGTCAAATTACCAGTCAGGTGTAAGCTTTTGTGCATAGCTTGGACTGGTTGGAACTGAGAGTAAGGAGCATGTTTCTGCCACAAAACAGTGTTAGGTTTTGAAGAATGATTAAGAGAGAACTGCCTTGATACCTCTTTCTGGCGCTCCTGACATTGGGAGTAAAAGCTATTCTTGGAAGTAGTCTGTGTAATTAGAAGGTCCTGTGGAACTTAAATCTCTGAGCACACCTGCAGAAATCTCTTCTCTACCTGGTTCCTGAAAAATTAAATAACCCCCCACAAAACAAATAGAAGATGGAAAAAGAGGAAAGAGAATGAAATCTAGTAATTATCTGCCTTCTAAGAAGCACACTGAAATCATGCGTGCAAGAGTCTACTCAAGCAAAACCAGCACTGCTTTAATTTATTTACTCGTGCAATTTATATTCTTTAATGGATTTCTAATTAATCAATTTCTATATACAAATTTGTGTCTCATTGTACGTAAACAGTTGCACCGACAAAAAATTGGGTTCTACTATCAGTAGAGAACAGAAAATTAGGTCCTGAAGAGTCAGGTCATCATCATGGAATTAAATTAAGTTTATTGATTAAACCTTCATATTGAGGTTGGGCTTTTTTGGAGGCATGAATGAGTCTCAGTTATATTACAACAATCAGGTAAAGTATATTTAAGGGGAAAGGAATTGTCCGTTCTCTCCAGAACAACTGCAATACAGGCATTTTGTGGACTAATAAAGAAAAAGTTCACACAATTATAAACTAGGAGGAATATATTTTTCTGTGAAGTTTTGGTAACAACAATTTCAAAAGCAACATTTGATTGACTTTGAAGATTTCTGGCAGATCTTGTGCCTGTCCTACCAGTCTCTCCAGGGTCATTTGAAGGACTTGAAGTTCTGGCATCCATAGGTCTCTCATAGTTCCCATGCATTGCAGCATGCTGAGTCAGAAGGAACTGACTCCCCTGAGCATCCCTTTTTTTTCTCTCCCCGCACCCCTTCCTCCCTCTCTAATACTGTTGCTGCAGGGAGCCTTGACTCAGGCCCGGTTTTGATCAGTGAAGAATTTAGACCCAGGTCCTTCAGAAGTGCAAAGATACATTTCACCAACTGTAGCTTTTAGCACTTTTCGTACCTTGCTTTATTGTTTAACCGTGTGTTGGGCTATGTCAACACAGATTGACAAAGTCATAGAATTTTATCGGACAATGTGAAAACTCATTTGCAAATTTTATTGCAGTCCATCATTGCTGTATTCACAGTCCAGAGGCCTTCCATTGTTGTGAATAACAATTGGGAGCAACCTGGCCATGGTCAATGGAGGGGTTGCAGTCTTCCACCGACAGGTGTTCTGGCCTAATTACTTCCATTAGTTTCTCTTTATTGCAGGGCTTCATCGCCCAATGAATGTAGTGCTGCAGCAAATACCCGACCAGATCTATCAGCTCCAGTGTGTGGCACGATAATCAATGCACACTCAGCGAATACAGCCTTAGTGAAATGCTCCAGTCAGATGTACAGCACTTAGTTCCCAATAAAGTAGTTATTATAGCATTATTTTAATTTTTTTAAAAAGGTATTGGTGGGGAATTTGTGGCAATAACAAGTGCTTGCCAAAATTTATATCAGCACCAGTGTGGCTAGCAGGATGAGGGGGGGGGTGCTCTCCTATACTTGGCACTGGGGAGGCTGCCCCTCGAATCCTGGGTTCAGTTTTGGGCCCCTCACTTCAAGAAGGACCCTGAGGGGCTGGAGCGTGTCCAGAGAAGGACAAAAGAGCTGGGAAAGAGTCTAGAGCAGGAGTCTGGGGAGGAGCAACTGAGGGACTTGGGGAGTGTTCAGCCTGGAGAAAAGGAGGCTCAGGGGAGACCTTCTGGCTCTCCACAACTCCCTGAAAGGAGGTTATAGCAAGGTGGGATTGGTCTCTTCTCTGAGGAACAAGTGACAGGACAAGAGGAAGTGGTCTCAGGTTGCAGCAGGGAAGGTTTAGGTTGGATATTAGGAAAACTTTTTTTCAGTAAAAGGCTGCCCAAGGCAGGGATGGAGTCCCCATGATCCCTGAAGGGGTTTCCAAGCCCTGGAGATGTGGTGCTGAGGGACATGGGGTAGTGGTGCCTTGGCAGTGCTGGAGGAACAGTTGGACTCAATGATCTTAGGGGCCTTTTGCAATTTAAATGATTCCCTGATTCTATTATTTTTAAATACGCTGACAAGACATGATGTGATTTCCATAGGAAGTAAATAAACTTGTGATCTGGTAATGTCTCTGCATCATAAGATTTGATTTCATTCTAGTTCATCTTGACCTAGGTGGACAAGATGAACCCTCTAGTTCATCAAATCTTTGCCTGCTTTGAATCAGAATCAGAGGTATTTTAACAAAAAGAAAAGTACATTTTGGTTCCTCTGTTTTCATACTCTCTGAAGTATTCATGCAGATATCAGTGCAAACTGGATTTTCACTTTCATCTCACAGTTTGGATTATCTTAATTTGGTGGCACTGCAGAAAGATCAGTGAAGAACAGAATGTGCCTCTCAGGTCCTTTGCTGGTGATTCTCAAACCAGAAATAATATCCCCTGATTTTTCCAGTTCTGAGGCTACCTTTGCAGAAATTACAGTTAGAAATAACAACAAATGCCCAGTGTCTTCTTACGTAGGAACGAAAAAGACTCAGCTGAGAACTCTTAAAGACAAAATTCCCAGAAAAACATTCAAGGCCTTTTAAATGTCTTTCCCCAGAACAGAAGTGTAGTTTGATCAAAACCACAATTATATAACTCTGTGGCTACATGGAATTTCTCCAGAAGTCTCTTTCTGCTGTGGTATTGCTCTAAAAATATTCTTCAGTGCCAACTTCCCATTGAAAGTAAAGACCTTTTCTTGGAGTGATTCCACTGTGCCTTCAAAGGTAGATGTTGTCTCTCAAAGCACTGATTCTTGTATCTGAAATAAATTGTTCTCTACTATTGTCTTTCTGCATTCATCCTCTCCTCGTCTCTCTTTTTCTCCATGGTAACACAGAAGTTGATAATCATGTATGACACTTACCAGCAAAAGGATTCAGAAGGGAGAATCACGAAGTGCAAGAAATGTAGAAACCCTTGCCCAGAGCTGCATGCTGCTTCTGACTCCAGACTTTCTAACTTTGACAGATTTTAACCTTTTTTTTTCTGCTCTGTTCATGTTTGGCTCACTCTCCTAAATGGCTGGGTCTTATTGTTTTTATCTGTCATTTGCTTCACCCTTACTCTCTTCCTTTTATTGCTTCCTCAAAGTGCAAAATGATTCCTCAAGCTTTCTGGTGGAATGTTCCAGCGCAATCTGTAAGAGGAGAGAGTCATGCGAGTGCTAACCTGAGCTCCATACAGCTGATCCCAGTGGACACTTGCAAGTGGAAATGGGACCAAACAGCTGCATAGCCATGAAAACATCAACCAATTTCTGTTTCATAAGTAATTTTTAGGACAAAATGAAACTTCTCCGGATGAAGTTCCTCTGGTTTCCTGGCAAACTCCCAGTTGACCATCCATGGGCATACTTGTGACTCTTGTGCACCAGACTCTGTTGCTGGGAGAATTCTTTGCACCAATGACAACCAGAAATTAGCTTTTCCAATCAGTGACGTTTTGTCTCTTTGCTTTAGAGGCCAAGTTGCAAAGCAAAAGACCTTACAGATCCCTCATTTGTTTCAGTGTAGAAGTGCCCAAAACTCCTCACCAGCTGACACCCTTCCCTGCTACCTGGTGTAAACAGGGTGTCTCAGTCATTGTGCTATCACTGCAATGGGACATTTTTGACCATGTTGCTTGTATCTCAGCATCTCACAACTGTGTTGGCCAAGTACTTAACCAAGTGAAAGGCCAAATTGTTCTGGAGGACACATAAAACACAGTTCATTACTCCATTCTCCCTAGAACTGCAGGGAAATCAAATAACCCCTATTTTCTCCTGGTCTCCCAGGAAGAATGCAAGTATTAGCTTGATGATATGAATTTGTAACATCTTTTTATGCACACACGCATTCTCTCTTTTTTGCTTTTGGGCATGCATCCAACAGAACAATATGTGTCACTGAAGTTTAGAGCCATTTGCTTAATCCTACCTTCTGGCACTCTCACCTGTGAGTCACAACCACCCTTACCAATGGGATAGATGGATCCTCCAGAGTGCAAACCCCTGCCTCATACTTGCTCTGCTTTAAACTAGCTGGCAGAGGCAAGAGCGTTCTGGCCAAAAAAGTTACTTGCTGAGATGCTCATCACTGGAAAAATGGGGGGGTTGTACCCATTTTGGAGGGTGATTTTGGTAAAGTGTTGCTCTGTGACATTTTTCAGTCCGGAGTATTTCTATTTTTGGTAGCAAAAGCAGCTTTTCCAAACGCAATCTTCATTTCGACCAGTGAAATCAATTATTCATAGGCTTTTATTATGTAGTGAAGTTGTCTTGCTGTGTTTGGGCCCAGCGCTTGTAAGCTTGTCTGCCTCTGCTCTCACGTTGTGATTCGTGCTTGTTCTCTTCCCCAGATCTGGGTTCCTTAGGAGCAGATTTTAAATCATAGAAGCACAGAATCGTTCTGGTTGGGAGAGACCTTGAAGATTATCGAGTCCACCCGTTCCCTCAGCACTGCCAGGGCACCGCTACCCCATGTCCCTCAGCACCACATCTCCACAGCTTTGAAACCCCTCCAGGGATCATGGGGATTCCAAGAAATTTTTCCTAATATCCAACCTAAACCTCTCCTGACACAACTTGAGGCCATTTCCTCTTATCCTATCTTTGAGAGCAAAGAGTTCTTATTTAGTGCAGAGTTAAAACAGCAAACAAAGCCAGCCTAGGACATCTGCTCTGCCCAGCTCAGGAGAAAGGGGAATTCTTCAGGTGAAGGATCCCTTTGTGGGAGCTGCTGGTTTGCATGAGTGTAGAGCAAGTGAAAACATAGTGCTTTGGTGCATCATACAGAGGAGGAGCTGATGCTCGTGTGAAGTCAATAGACTACCTGTTGGGACAGGGAGGGTGACACCTCCTCCCATCCCTGGCAGTCTTACCAGCATGGCTACGAATTTGCCCTTTTTGTGCCAGAAGCCATGATCTCATCTTTGTTAGGATTTGGAAGCATTCAAAGTCAAAAACACTCCTACAGTTTTGAGGACGTGAGGATATTATTCCACTGCTATGCCGCAGCTAGTTCTGCTGTGCTGCTCTCACTTACTACCTCCTGTGCCACCACCTGCCAGACCCAGCCCGCCTCATCCCAGCGCCGTCTGGCATTGCTGGAGCGTGAGGGGCACGGCCTCCCCGTGAAGGTGGAGTATGTTGGCACCGCAGGCCAACAACCCTTCATTCTTCAATATGGCTGGCGCCCAGGGTCAGCGCAGGAGAAGTTGTTGGGTTTTGTTGTGTGGGTTTTTTCTGGTCCAAGTAGCTCAAACAAAAGCCAATTATCGTGCCTATGATAAGTCTAGTGGCGCTCCCTGAAAGCAACACTGTGGTTCTGCAGTGGGTATGGGCAAGTCCGCAATGCGCCGTCACATCCGGCACCATCGCATTCACCTGGCAGGTGAAGAATTTAGAAACTGAGCCCTTCTTAAGATACTCTATAAACTGAACATCCTTATATTGAAACCATGGAGCTGCTTCTGTGAGATTTGTGTTCACCTCTTCACATTTACAGCCAGTAATGAAACCTCCAACAGGTCTTTTTGTCCTTTTCTAGGACAAACCCACTGCCCCCAGCTCGTGGGGGGGGGGGTGGGTAAAACAGCAGAGTAGGGGCCTGGAAGGGCTGGCGCAGAGGAGTGGGGTGGGCGGTGGCGGCGCGGCAGCTTGTGGCGTTATGGTATGTAGCCCATACAACTGCGGCCAGGCAGATTGGCTGGCCCGAGCAGAGCTCTTCTGCCGAGGTGCTCCACCACCGGCTCGCTGAAGTGGGGACCCGTAGGCTGTGCCTGCTCCTCTGCTCGCCCCCCGTCACTCGCCGCTGTGGCCACCGTCCAGATGGACATTGCGTTCCGCAGGCTGGAGATGAGGCTTTGTTCCCGCTGTCAGTACTGTGAAGCCCATTTTTCTGAGGAAGCAGCTTTCAGATAGTTGGGGTTGTGCCAGGTCCTGAAAATCCTGAATTTAAGCGTTCCCTGTACCTTTCTGTCTCGGGCTCCAAATGCTGCCCTAGGGGTAAAGGCACCTTGTTTGGCAGAGGTTTTGGTAGGTTCATGTGTGGCTTTTGTTTTAAAATGTATTCATTTATTATAATGTAAAATCATCTGCCTGGGGGATGTGGGATGTTGTTGGACTACAACCAAGTATTGGCTTGTAGCCTTCTAAACCAGGGTGCTAAGAAATAAATCCTAAATAGAAATGGATGAAGGGTTGCTGTTGAAAACGTATTGAACAGACTTCACCCTGCTTTTCTGAGGGTTTTCCTCAAAACAGGGATGTTTCCCAGGTTTGTTTAGCACGTGAAATGCTGTACGCTGATACTGCAAGCAGCAAAAGTTGTTTGCTTAATTGCAAATTATTTGAAACGTCTTTTCCCTCTTTGGGGCCTCTGTGGTGTTCTAATTACATTGCATTGTTCCTTCTCTCTGATTAGAGGGGTAAAAAATTTGTAGACAAAACAGACATTAATTGTAACTAGTTTTCTTTAGGTGTTTTCTTATTACAGGCACTCTTATATACAAAGTAATGACCAAAGAATATGGAAATGTAGGGAACAGGCAAAACATACTAAAAAGCTCTTGTAAAATGACTAAGCTGAGTGTTCTGCAAGCAGCACAGTCTTTTTCTTACAATTAATTTTGGAGTGTGCTTTTTCCACCTTGCAGTCATTTCTGTATATTTTAGTTCTCATTCTGCTAATCCATTGATACTGATTTCATGAGATCTTGCAAAAATGAGTTAAAAAGATCCCCAAAATGTGGGGATTCAAAGATTCACGGATTTCCCCCCC
>WEIS01083199.1:15294-45675 GCA_013389965.1 Todus mexicanus
CTATTGGTGTTTTAGCAGGACAATGCACCATTCTGGAGTACAATCATGTGATTGGCTGTAATAGTTTTGACCTCTCATGTTCTTTAACAAAATTTTTTAGCATGTTTGGTGAATTCTAATGACTTTTTTTGGTTCAGTTGCTGCCAAGCAAAATGCAAGTTTCTTTTGTTACATTCCTGATTATTAATTTGCATGTTTGTGGCATCTGAAGATCAATGAGGAGAGGGTACCATTGTGCTACCCCCTTTACAAACACAAAAACTAAGCAAGCACCGATTTTTAACATCACAGAGTTCATAGTCCTGCGGCATTTCTGCAGTTGGTGGTATGGGAAGCAGCTTGCTGCATCCACTGGCACTTCAGTGACCTTAAAGGAGCTCCCCATGGGAACGACAGTCTTCTCATATCCAGCCACTTATGAAGCTGGGAGGAAAAGACAGAGGGAAGAGACATAATGTGCAGGCAAGACTGATGGACACAAATTAAACCAGCCCTGTGCAACATGAGACATTCAAATCTGTATTTGATGCATTTAACATTGATTGTTTCCTTTGCAAACTGAAACTGGACTAGACTGGTGTGAAGAAATCGTTAAAAGGAATTAGTTTCAGTCTTTAGCGAATTGTAGAATCATCATAGTTATGGTTAAAGGAGCACCTTGATTTTAATTGGAAGTTACCAGAAGGAATTAAAATGTTGGGCTTTGGAAGGATAATCACAGAGTATTGGGTTGAAAGACCTGATATTGTCTCTAAAAAACCAGAGGTTTCGACAACGAACACCATTACCTCTTCTCATCAGCACTCTTTCTGCTTGGGGAAAAGCTTCTCCCTC
Organism: Todus mexicanus; assembly: GCA_013389965.1. NCBI lineage: Eukaryota > Metazoa > Chordata > Aves > Coraciiformes > Todidae > Todus > Todus mexicanus. The sequence goes on from WEIS01083199.1 coordinate 16,129, forward strand.
AATCCAGAACTCTGCCGTGCTCTGCTCTTGCAGTTTCATCTTTACGATTAGTTTTTAGCACGGTGTCAGCAGAAGAATGCCAGTTGACAGTGACTAAGCAGAGGGAGAGGAGTCTATTTTTTACACGGCAAAACATTTTTTTTTAATTTTTTTTTTTTCCACTTCCTCACTTCCCCACATTATTTGTCTCTTCCCATCATCTGTTCTGTCTCTTCAGAAAGCCAGGCTGTGAGCTGTCAGTGGCAGGCGCCCATCTTTCATTATGTGTGCAGGTTAAGTACACTAATAGAAATAAGTAATAAAAAGTCTCTGTTACTCCTCAGACAATAAAACCTTTAGTGTAAGTGGGGAGATTGTCTCTTGTGTGTGAACAGGTTACATTGAGGTTCCAGCCACAGATCATTTACATTGATCTAGAAACCCATGAAGAAACTACCACAGACTTTATATATGCTGAGTTGAAAGTGGCCCCACCACGCCCCCTTTTGTGGATTGTTTGGAGGAAAAAACCCGCAAAACCCCCAAAAGAGAAAGGACTCTCACCTCCTGTTTGTCTACCTGAGAGGGATTCATGACTCTATGCTTGCCTACCTCAAAGATCTTCAGGTACTCAAAAGTATTTTGATTGTAAGCTTTGTCTCTTGAGAAGTTACAAGAAGGCACAAAGTTCATGTAATTAACTAAGTAAATAAGAAAACCAGATGATTATATAAGAAATCTGAGCTAACACAGACTTCTGAGGGATTTGACAGATTACAGGCTGCTAACGCTGTCATAATCACTGTTAAAGTCTGTAATCTCATTAACATCAAAGAATAGCAGCTAAACGGAAGAAAACTGAAAACAATATTCCAAAAAGATAAGAAATCTTTTTACTAGAGCCTCCGGTCCTGTTGTGAAATATAAGGGGAAATGAAGGAGAGCAAGAACATTTCAGAACAGGCTGATGAAGTGCAAGCTGTGGTGAAATCTCTCCTGTCTTCCTTCCCAGCTCTTGCAATTGAAGAGCTCACATTTACTCCAAAATCAGGTTTGCTAAGAGTCCTCTGTCACGGGGAATGGGGTGGATCCACACAATGCGTAACAGTAATGATAAAATTAGAGAAGAAAGACTGGTGGAGCTCATCATTTTCTTTATTGTTAAAAAGTCCTGTGTATGTCTTCAAGGACTTTTTTAATGTCTTCATGTATGTCTTCAAATGACTGTTTTAATACGTTCTTGCTATTTACATCAAAATTTCCTAGCGGGTTAGGAGCACAAAATCAGCGTGTTTGTCCTTACATTTCTATCCAGAGTAGAAGGAGCTGGTGAACTTAGTTGGGTTGTGTACCTTGGTTATTGCTGGGGTTTTACTGGACTGGATGTGAGTTGATGATTGTCTCTGGAAGATGCAGTTACTGTCTATCTGTAAATATATGCTTCTAAATGGGAAAAAAACCAACAACAACTGACCTGTTTGCAGCAGCTGACTGATTTTCCAAGAGTTTAACTAATTCTTAGATTGTAAATCTGAGTATCCAATACTTTATTGGAAAATTAAATGTGAGATGTTGTCGAAGAAAACAGAGAGCAGGCCTGTGATCCTCTAACATCTGCTGAAGTTGGAATCTGGTTGTGGAAAAGAGTGAGAGGACTCTAGAACAGAGATAAAACAACTCATTTCAGATAAATGACGTGCTTCAGGTTAATCTTCAATAGGTGCAAAAAAAGGAAATCAGATTTCCCACAGCAGGATGTTTGGTCCAGCGGAAACATGGTGGTGAGCTGTTCCAACAGTATCATACCTGAGGCTTGGTGTGGCTTTGCTCCAAATCAGGGTGGTGATAATGACCATGTCACCAAGGTCCCTCCTTTTCTAGCCTCTGCTGCATAGTGACCCATGGTAAGACCAAGGTTATCTGTCCTTCCCTGAGTCGTCCTGAACCACGTGTCAGTGCTTCTGGGTCAGCCGCAGGATGTGAAGTTACGGGCGCTGTCTTTTTGCTCAAGCAGGGGAAGGTTTGTGCTCATTAATTCAGTCCCTGTAGTTGGGGTGCTATTATCCTGCAACTGTACAGCAGGACAGATGGGCAATATCAACAACGGCTCTTTGAAAACAATTAAGAGGCATTTTTGAGCAGAGGCCAGAGTGCCCACCATTGTGGTAAAGTAGTGGAGCTATCTTGGGTACCGTGACCATGAGTTGGAGTCAAAGAGAGAGAGAGAAAGAAAAAAAAATCATTGATGAACAAGATGGGTCTCATGTTTGCGTGTATTAAAAGCAAAGCATGCATTTTAGAAATGGAACTGGGCACTCTTCAAGCAGTACTCTGCCATTTTGATACGCCATGTGGACTGCAGTGTAAAAAAAAAAAAAAAGGAAAAAAAATAATGCATATGTGTGGCAATAATCTGCACATGAGTGGTCGCTGTAATGTGCACGGCTGTACTGCCAGCAGGGAAGTGAGTGATTGCCTCTCGCCCACACAATGGACCCTGGCTTTGCCTCACATGGCTTTTCAGCAGCAGAACAAATAAGAGGAGGAGGGAAATAAGGAATGAGACCCACTGCCTGACCCCACCGCCACCCAACCCTTGTGGCTCCATTAAGTAGCTCATACTTCCAAAAAATAAGAAGTATTTTGGCTTTTTTTAAAAAAATCAGTGGGCTACTGTGCCCAGGGAACTTGGTGAGCGAGATACAAAAGGCAAGTACCTGCCTTTCGCTTTGACCTCTGTGTCTTTTAGCCTAGGCGGTGAGACAGATGCCACGGGAGCCATGCTCATCGGGAAAGTTTTGACTTGCTTTGCTAGTCTGGTGGCTCATCCGGAGCGGTTTGATATTCAAATGAATCTGTCAGGAACAAGAGTGTGGTGCTTCAGTTCTTGCTCGGGCCTGATGACATTGATTTGTGAGCATACTGCTTGACTACGGGATGTGTGACAGATAAATTTTATCAAAATTAAGGCACAATTAAACATTTCATCTTCCTAATTACTGGCTGTAGATTCAGCCTGATGACCATGTGCTGTAAGAAATCAGCGACCATTACACATTTTAATGGAGCACAGCTGTCTTACAGCTTGGTAATATTTGCACAGTGCCACAGAACTGTAATTTATGATAAAAAGAAAAAATGTGTATTGGCTCTTTTTTGCCAAAATAGATTAAGGATTCATATACTTTAATGAGATTTGGACCTAGCCTTGGATTATCGTTATAAATGATTTATGTGCATGTTGGTGGACTCCTGTAGTTTTGAGTTGATTTGTGTTTTGGTCGACCAATATGTAATTCAGTATTTCCTTGCGTGCCAGTATTTGCATTCTTTCCCCTCTCTCCATTTCAGTTCTATTTTTCCGCCATAACTTAGTGAGAAGGGCAAGTGGGAAGGTTAGGAAAGCATCGAGGCGTGTTTTCCAGGAGCCTCCCTCACAGAACAACCCACTCCCAAAATCCTTCCCCTGTTACCTTGCTCTGCACCCTGAGCACTGGGAGGGCAGGAGGGAGTGAGGGAGGGGAGGGGAGTGACACCAACCTGGACTGGGGTCACTCCTGCAACCTAGAAAGCAGGACAGGGGGGACAGACGCTACCTAAACCCCTGCTCGGGCAGAGACCTGCTCGATCGGTGCCATATCTCAAGGCAGAGCATCAAAAACCTTTGTCCTGCTTGTTTCAAGCATGACCTACAAAAGTGTGTTTGCTCCCCCGCTTGATATTTCTCCCGTTCCAGTCAGTTTTTCCAGAAAAGGTGCTGCTTTTTGAAAGGAAAAAACCCCAACGACATATGTACTCAAGTTTTGATTTTCAGAACCACCCTTCTTCTCCGTTCTTTTCTGCACTAGGTTTCATTTGCAAATTATTCATGGAGTACATAGAGAAGTGGGAATGAGGAACATTAAATTAGGTGTTTTACATATATAGGCGTTTTGTGTATACATGTTTGTATTTGTGCATTAATTTTTTTTTTACATAAGCTTGGTGAACCAAATTCACACTAAGTTTAACTACCTGCACTTCCAAGGAGTCACACTTAAGTCCAGTCTTTGGCCCCATATGTTGCAAAACCCTGAGATCCATATGTGCAGATGAGAAGAGAAACTAAATTCTAATTTTCATAATAAAAAAAAAAAAAAGAAAAGAAAAGAAAAAAAAAAATCCTGTCCAAGCTTGATTTACTTCAGTGTTCATATGCTGGAATGTTTCATACTGTACCAGGTTGCATATGCTTGCACACTAATTCTCAATTGCCGTATGCAGTTTGTGACAACCATCTGCTAAGACCTCCCTTAGAGTTCTTTCTCCCACTCAGCCCAGCTGAAATAAAAATATGGACAGAAACAACTTCTGCAGGGAGATGAAAAAGTTAATAGGGGACTGGGAGTTAGACTGCGTATCTGATTCAAATTCAATCGCTCCTACAGCTTATGCCCTACTTATAGAACATTGCTGAGGTGTAAAACATCAAATCTAATGGAAAACTGTAAAATCAAGCCATACTTCCTTTGACAGTCCTGCCAGTGCTCAAAAAGTAATCTTGAAATGAGTGCACACAGTGCACATGTGTCAGCTCGCTCTCACCGACCTCTGAAACCAGCAGCTTCGGCTGACCGCGTGTAGCACCTTATCACATCAGAGCACCCTAACGCAGGAGGGGGATGGGTGGTGAGAAAAGGAGGGTGTGAGAGGGAAGGGGCTGAAAAATCTGCTCTCAGTTTCACCGCCAAAACAGCAATTCTAGTTAAGCCAGTCTCATCAGAAACTCTGAGTGCTGGATGTTGGCTGCTCCCATTCAAGCCAGAGGGACAAGCCAGTGACAGAGCATCTGAGAATCAGGTGAGGGAAATGGATAGATGAACAAGTGATGAGAAATCATAGAGAAGGGAGCCGTGGGGTAAGAAAGTCAAGGTGCACTGTTCCCTTGGAGCATCTGGTCGTCTCCAGTTTTCTGTTTCACCTTCTCATGCAGTAATGGGTTAAATTCCCCGTCACTTGTATTTTTGAATACTGATGAAAACAGGAGGCAGAGAGGGGTCAGAAGTCCAAGTAGTCAGAGCCCTGTCCCTAAACAGGACTGGCTACGCCAAAGCCGTGGAGTGCAGGTGGCAGTGGCAGCAGGTCGGTGTTGAGCTAATTTGTTCTTTAAATCTCCTGATCCAATAAAGTTGATCCAATCAGATCCTTCCTAAGATCAAATCTATTTCCATTTCTACCATTTACAGCCTCGTGCTTCTTGCTGGTGTGTCAGCTGTCATGGAAAAAGGTAATGAACTGTTTCCCTAGTGCTGCTTCTCTGCACATTCGCTGAGGTCCTAGTAGTGTGGAGCAGAGGTAAAGATGCCTACAAGTGTCTTCTTAGCAAGAAATCTGTATCTACAGGCCAGTGTGATGTTCATCTAGTTCATAACAGCATCCTGTTTTGCCCTGTGTTTGCTTTGAGAGGAGGCTAGCGCCCCAAGAGAAGAATTATATGTTTTGAGGTGGAAATCATGGGTCTTGGGCTGTGTTTCTGTGATGAACTTGACTTGAGCAGGTTTCCAACGTGAGCATGAGTGAAAAATCAGTCCCTGTGCTGAAGCCTAACTGCTCAGAATTAAAACAGGGAGACGGAAAAGGGAAAGGAGAAATCATTTAGATCTGATGAAAGAAAGCATCCTTGGAACTCATGTTTTGTTGGATTTTTAAAGGCAATGCATCAGGGTAGTTGGCACACACAGTGTTCCCAGGTCAGGCTTTCTCGGGTGATACCCTGGGTTTTAAAGACCCAATAAGTCACCAGGGATTTTTGCCCTAGAAATTGTGAGGCTGCACATATGTAAACTTTGAAGCTGAAATGGGTTTGAACTATTTTAAGAGCTTTGGAAAGGCTGGCATATTAAGTTATATATCAATCTGTCCCCCATTGGTTATTATCTTAACAGCTGCTCTAAGTGTGGCCTATCAGTTTTAAATATAGAAACCGCAGTAAATAGTGCATTATGATATTCCAGATGGAACACTTAAAATAAATTGAAATATCCATATATTTGAGAGTTTTCTACAACATTGCTATTATGTCACCATTTTCTGTAGGTAGTGTAACAATCTCTTATCCTACAGCACTAAAAACTTTGAGGACATGGATGAGAGGAGAACTGATGAGAACCAAATATTCAGCAGGACATTTTGGCTGCAGAAAATGTTTCAGGGTTTGATGCAGGGTTTGATGCAGAGAGGAAGGAGGGTACCAGGCTCTGGGATCTGGTTTCTATTCTGCGTTCTTTCTACTTGTGCCAACTGTTGGAAATCTCTGCGAGGCTCTGGTATCGTGAACCATCTACTGCTGACTTGTAGAATGGGGTGTCTTGAGGGGTGTCTGCTCTAGAAGGGGAATAACTACTTCAAATGGAGTTAGGGAGAAAAGCAGCTTCAGTGACCCAGCATTTCAGATGGGAAAAAGATCCTGAATGCAGTGGAAGGTCGCGTGGTCTTCCCATCATGTGACCTAACTGATGTGCTTTGTTTGCAGAGTGAAAGGGTAGTGTTGCTTTTACTGCACACAAATACACACAACTTGCTACCTCTTCAGTTTTCCTCATTTCTTTAAAAGCCGCTTCCTGCACTGGGATGTTGTGGGCACTTTTCAAGTCAGATACAGGCAGCATCTTTAATATATGATCTATGGCACTAGACAAGCAGTAAATATTTGTTATCCTTGTCCCTACCTTAAAATCTTGTGCTCAAGGAGGTGTTACAGCTGGATGACAACAAAAACCCAATTGCTGATGTTCCTTTTGCTTAATCAGTTTGGTGTTGTCCTACTGCCCAGCAGCTCGCTTTCATGTCTTTAAACATACAGTGGATAAACGTGCAGGTTTCCTCTTGAGAATTGATGAGCCTAATGGCTCTTCCAGTCTCTACACCTGGAGTTTTTCCGAGGTACTTTTTACTGACTTTGCACTGTGTTTAGACTACTGGAATTAATTAAAATTGTAATTAGGCTATAAAACACCCTGAAGCTGTGATCAGGTGAGCCCCAATCCCTGTTAACCTCATACATAAAGCTTTCTACCCAGTGGTTAATTCCACCCCCGTACCAGTGGAGATACTAAAATGGGCTGTACTTGTGCTTATGAGCAACTTTCCTGGGTAAAATCGACTACAAAATGAAGCTTCCTTTTGTAAATAGGAATATTCCTCAAAACTCTGCACCTCCCTGAGGTCAGTTGCTGAGCCCAGACCAATACAGGGCATATAGTGGATGACTCTCCAAGCATAGGTCTCTAATGATCCTGTTTTTAAAGCTATTGGACCGTGCTACACCTCAGCTTTATTCCTAGAACATACAATATTTATTTGTAAGATATCATCCTTAAGCAATCAAGAGAAAAGCGACACTGGAATTAATTCCAAGACCTTCCTTAGCACCCAGTTCATGGAATCTCGATCCCTAATGTTGGGTGCAACCACAGCAACCCTGTAGTTTTTAATCCAATTTCCACTTACTGACACCAGTGTGAGCTGCTGAAAGCAATTACCTATAGGTTGCTCTGGATGTGCTGGGAAGAAGCACATTACGGGATGCCTATAGCCACATAATTTGGGATCAGCAGCAAGAGTTGCTAGAGGAGCAACTCGTTGGTGAAATGCTGAAAAAACTCTGCCAGATTAGTTCCTCTTACTGGAAGGTGTTCCTGTGACAATATATCAGTGTTTTTAAAGTAATGCATTGCCATTCACAGGTCTGTGGGCTGCTTTTATACTTCCATCATCATATCTGTGGCCTTCAAAGTTACAGCTGATGGACCTTCTGTCAAGACCCTGATATTTAATCAATGTGACAGCATCCTACATTTTTTGAACCCGAGAGGCCTTGGAAAAGTTTAATGCAGCTTCCAGGTAAAGTTCAATCCACATGGCTGAGTCCCCTGAAGTATTTTCTGCAGAGAACTCCCCTCCCCCCCATTTTAACATCCCCAATGTCCTTTACGCTGGAATTAAGGGAAGAGCTAAGCTGGAGGGCCAGGTATTAACGCAATAGAGATATGTGCTTTATGGAGCTCTGCTGCCCACTAAGGAGGTGGATGCAAGACCTATAGTTAACCGCACCACTTGGAAGAAACCGTTCAGACCTTTGCCAGCAATCATGAGCTCCTCCCCATCATAATAAGCTACTGTTAAATGTGTATTTGTGAGCATTTATAGCCTAGAATGTGAAGAGGGACAGTTTTTGAGGAACAGAAAATGTGTATTAATATTTGATGGGCACAACAACAGTGTTTTTAATAAGCATCCTGATGGTGATCTTGGTCACAGTGTGTGTGCACTGACACAATCCCAGCAGTGACCTCAAGTTGTTCCACTCTGTTATAGGTCTAATCACCAAATGTTACTGGTCAAGCAGGATTACTTGAGGAAGCCACTACTGGCCTGGAAGCCTCTCTGCTTTCCCTACTTATAGCATTTGACCTTGGAAAAGGCAATTCCTCTTTCTACGTATCTTCCTTCCCCAGGATAAAATTATTCCTTTTCCCTCTCTTTGCACTTACCCGTAGCCATACACAGAGGGTCAGAATCAGGCCCACAGTTCTTCTGTTCACAGCCCTTGCCAGCAAGTGCCAATTATAGGTAAAATAAATAAATGCTGGCCACATTACGATACGAGTTTCCTTCAAAAGGGAGTGTTCCAGCATCCTAATGGCTGCATTTTCTTTGTCTCTTTCAGTTTTACCCTTTACATGCAAGATTATTAAATATAGTCATTATCCAACTTAAACAAATAATAGGGCCTGTAATTGTAGCAGAAGCTGGTTTCCTTATGGTTGCGTTAAAATGCTTTATATCAGATAGATCAGTGTGATCTGTGTACTACTGAGAATCTAAACAATGGAACAGAGCGTTATCAAACATGAAAACCCATTAATGCTGGTCATTAGATTTTAACTCTGCTTTTCGGGTTGCTAATGCGGAGAAGGGGCAGACACTTCAGCTGACCGTGCCTAATGCCGCAAGCATGCAGCAGAATGCAATGCCTTATTTTCACAGTGCTCGGTAAAGAAAACAGGAGCACTGCCTATGAAAATATAACACCTTTGGCAGCAAGATTCCTCAGTTCCTCACCCCTCGCAATAGCTCCTACCCAGCAATGGCGCTGCAGGTACTACATTGCATAAATGAGTTGACCTGTCAGGTTTTTGGCAATTTATGGGGCTGGTCAGCCTGTACGTTCATGCAGTTTTTTGTTGCAATGAGATGTAATGGCTTTTCAGCGCACCATAAGCACAGTTGTGACCACAGGCTCACTAGTGTCATTTTGTGTGCAGTAATGAAGCCTGACGAGTGGTCTCCTGCTTGCAGATAGCCGGCTGTTGTCCTAAAAATGCAAACCATTGCCTCGGGCCATGGAATCAGGAACAGGCAAAGGACAGTGGCACAGGCACGGCTCCCCACTGCTCACCCTCCCTTTAGCACACTGTACTTGGACGCAGTAGAACGGTCTTTACCCTTGTACATAAGGACACAATGAGAGAAAGTGATAAAAGCGATCGCGTGAAGGCCATGTTGGAAATCAGGTCTCGTGAAGTTGCTGAGCTGAAAAAAAATATATAAATCCATTGCCAAGACATTTCCCCCCCATGCACAGTGAGTCCTTTGAGCAGAAATGCTGCTCCTTCAGCATCGTTTCCCTTCCTGCTTTCCTTTTTTTTTTTTTTTTTTGAATCTGTATAAATATTTGTGCAGAAATGTGCATGCGTGCTTATTTATATTTATTTATATTTGGAGAATATGTGCTTACACCCACACTAGCGCACACGCACGCATGTATACACATATACAGAGAGACAGAGCTACAGGCGCAGCGAATCACAGGAACAAGCCTCACTGCTTTTTTTTCGCAGCTCATCAATATTCCACGGCCCGGGAAGGCCAGGCGTGCACGGGGGGTTCACACTTCCCACGGCACAGCCAGCCCCACCGCAGATCCCCCTCCTCACTTCAACACCCCGGGGTCGCCAGAGAGCCACTCGGAGCCGGGGGACGGCTTATTTTCTGAAGGAAAAAAAAAAGAAAAAGAAAAGAAAAATATATCTGTCCTTAGTCAAAAAGCAATTTGGCCTCGTCCTGGAATTGTGTGATTTGTGGTACTACTTGGATGCCATACTGGGCCTCCTGCTCTGGGTGACCCTGCTGGAGCAAGGGGATTGGACAAGATGATCTCCAGAGGGCCCCGCCAACCCCCACCATGCTGGGATTCTGTGTGATTGAATTAAGCCCCTTTCCATAAACCAGGCACCAATGAGCACCCTGGGTGCTCATGGCTGGGGACACTCTAAACCCTGAAACCTACAGGGTGGTTTGTCCTTCAAGAGGGTAGGAACAGCTTTTGTGGTTTCCACCTGTTTTGTGAACAGCTACAAGCAAAAGATGTTAGTGGATATTTGGATTACAAATCTGTTCTAGTTCTAACCTGGCTGTTATATCCTTCTCCCTGTTTCATAGCTCTCTGGGAGTCATCCTTCCTCACAAAACTTTTTCTATGGTGGGAAGGAAGCGTCTTTGTAAAACGCCATGTTAGAGGAGAACATGGAGCCCTAGGCTCTCACACTTAGAATCACAGACTCATAGAATCATAGAACAATAGAACCATAGAATGGTTTTGGTTGGTAGAGGCCATTAAGATCATCAAGTCCAACCATTAACCCAGTGTGTGGTGTGTGAGGCTGAGACGGAAGGAGGCAAGATAGGGACTGGCTTGTGGGTACCGCTCATCAGCTGCATTGTTGTCTGAGAATCGAGACACTGGACCTTGAATATAAGACCTGCACTATCTGTGTTGGCATTAATTCACTTCTGAAATACCGGGAAATATTTGGTGAAGTGTTAGGTCTATACTTGGCACAAAAGAGCGGCTCATCACATTACGCGACACAAAAATGGCAAGAGCAAAAGCAGAAGTTCCCATTGCAACAGCCAGTCAGAAATGGGGTTTATAGACAAGGCATCACATTGTCTTTGTTTCTTAAATACGTAGCTTAATATTGATATTTTTGAGATGTTAAATATAAATCAGAAAACATACCTAATGTACAGCATTGTCTTGGGAACCTCGATGCCTTGACTTTCTTATTTTATTTTATTTTTTCCATTTGTGAAATCTTCTGATTGAAACTCTGTGAAGTGAAGGTAGCATTAACCCGGTCTTTGGGTATATATGATGCAGAAAATGCTTGAACTTCTGGGACAGCAGCTATTTCTATGGATACAGTATGTTGAACAGACATGGAACAAAGAAAACCAAAACAGTTGGTTCTCTGCTGTCAAGGAAACAAGCTGCTCTTTCTGCTTAAATATCTCTTACCAAAACTAGGAGAAAAGAAAATCTTCCAAAACTCGAGTTCACACTTAAAAAGAAGAAATCTGACTTACGGGCACTGGAATTAATGTATTTGCAGATATTTCAGCAAAGCATATTGTTATGTCTGATACAGGTAAACCTACATATCTTCCCCAAAGCTCTTGAAGTTAAGGTTATTCTTAAAGGTAAATATTAAATCATTTTTGTGAGAACAGTAGGAGTCCAGAAGGAAAGTGACAAAACATTCTGCAGTGTTCTGGTTTTGTGCTGCATGCAAATTACTTATTTCAATTAAACTTTGTTAGTTTTGCTCCTGTAATTCAAATCTCCACTCCCCCACCCCCCCCCATTCAAGCCATTAGGAGCTTTGTGGTTTAACACAGCAAAAGCTAAACCTTGTATTTGTTGAAAAGCCGAACATATTAATGAGTATATTTATTTCAGAAGAATTTTTAAAAAGTGTATTAACTAGAATTGCTTTGTCTGATAAACAGAGTAGGTGAGGATGCACATATATGTTCGATATGACCCTTCCGATGTACAAATGACATGGGAACCAGCAGCTGTTCAGAAGTATGGTTAAGGTTACATGAAAAAAAAAAAAGAGGCTATAGGAAAAAAAATAAGCGATTCATAACATTTTCGAAGTCTTGGAATAACCTCCTGGTGAGTGACATTCTGGTTCTGTTTGGAATCAGCTTCATCTAGAGCTCTTGTGCTTGGGTGGAGGATATTGCAAGACTCTGAGGGAAGCATCACCCCAAAAAACAGGTCGCTTCTAAGACAGAAAAATATTTTACAAAAAGATTGTCGGTTACGAGCTGTGGAGGCCTTCTCTGGCTGGTTTTGTAACACCACCGGTGGGTTTATGTGGATGATGGCTAGATACTGAGCATCCTTCCAGCAACTCTCCATGCATGTGTTCATAGCTCCCAGTAATGGAAAATTAATGTTTATTCAGTACTTTACCATTCTGCAAACAGGAATTGAGGTAAACCACATCACTCGTATCACCACTACTCTTCCTGAGGGCCAGGAGCTGCAAGGGAACCTGGCTGTGTCAAACAATGTTGTGTCTGGAAGTAGCATCTGCCTGGGTAGGGACTTACGGAGGAATTCAGTGTGTTTGGCCCATTGCCTACAAGTGGTTAAGGTTGATTTTTGAAGAAAGTCTCCATGAAAATCCCTACTCCTTGTAACAAGTGATGAGTGGTAAGCCCTTTGCCTAGGTACCCTTGTGTGCTGTATTATAGCTTTGTTTGTCTCGTAGGCTGGAATTAGTTTTTAAAGTGTTTTTCTTGAGAAAAGGTCGTGAAGCAGTTTAAAAAACACAGTGCTTAAGGAACAAGCAGCTGATAGATTCAAAGGCGTACTCTGAAATGTCGTTAAAGATGCTACACGCAACCCCACGAAAAGAAGAGTTACTAGCGAAGACCCAGAACTCATCCATAATTAACTTCACAGCGTCTTCTTCACAAGTGCATGGATGATAAAATTCTGGGTAGTAACCTTCTCCTCTTTGAATTTCCTGGTTTTTATTATTTTGTTTAGACACTATTGTAGCAGGAAAGAGGAGTGGAGGTTTGGGGGGGAGGGCTAGTTTTAGCTATTTGAGCTGTGTTTAATCATTCTCATGCGTGAAATCCTTTATTATAAAAAATAAAGCACACGGTTTATCTGATACTTACTGCTCTTTAGTACAGCACAGCTTGGTAGCACTAGGTACGTCTTGTTGAAAGTATGTCCATAAATATGTCCCTTGCAGCACAGAACAGCTTGTTAACTTGGCAATCCTCAGCAATTTGCTTTGAAAAGTTTGCCTCAGTTTTGATAGTCCAAATGTAGGGCAAAAACTCTGAGGAACTTTTTAGCTAATTTTACCAATTGACACTTTCCTCCCGGTTTTAACTGCCTGCTTGCTAGAACCAGGACTGCAGTGATGCTTCCTCCTCATTCAATAGGCTTTTTTGGCAAGGCTTTTTGCTTTTTCATGGGCTGGGACTGCTGATTTTCTGCTTTCTTAATGAATAGTCTTAAAAAAAAATATCTATTATCTTGAGGAAATGCTGGTCTATTATCTTAACCATATGTAAACCCGGTGCCACTATTATATTACTATGGATTTGCAGCACTTTCAATCTAAGGAGAATGACAAAAGCGGGCAAGTGCTCTCTGTCCCTGTGTCACAGTCAGAATAAATGGGGCACAGAGAAGACAAGCAAACTGACCAGTGCCCGAAGGCTACAAAGGATCAGCAGCCTTGAGAAAAGAGCAGATGTTTGCATGCTTGGTGCTGTCGAAAATTTCTACCCTCCTTTTTTGTTTCAGTAACACTCTCGGCTTGCTTTGTTGGATATCCTTCCCAAGGGGAGGATAGAAGTAGGATGGCTGCATTTTTTCTACCAAATGCATAAGGTTGGCTTGTGGGAGAAACCCTGAAGTGACAACTCTTGAGTCTATTTCTAATTTAACCACATGAGGACTGTGATGAGAGGTACTTCTAAGTGGGTTACGATGGTTAACTAAGTGAAAGATAATCTCCTTTTGCCATTACTGTCCAGTAGATCTCATTGCTCCTCTGGGCATGCTCCTTGGAATGAATTAAAAGGATCCACTGAGAACCATTTTGCTTTGGGTTGGAGGTTGGGGTTTTTTTAACGATTGCCAAAAGCCATTTGCTAGAATAGTACAGAATGTTTACAGATGCCTTAGGAAGAAAACAGCAGAATGTGGAACTAATTGTGTTTATTCAAGATAATTATGAAACACAAATGACCATTACTTACAACAAGTCCCCTGACAGCTAGAGTTTGACTCGTGGGGCCAGGACCAAGCTCAGTAAAGAACGGCTTAAAGAAAGTGCAACTATTAAGTTGTGCTGTCCCTATGGACCATGCTACTGCTCACCCCTCAGTGCTCCTGTGCCCAACAGGTGTTCAGCACAGAAGAACCGCAGCTGCTAACTTTGAGGAGGAAAAGCGGGTGGAAATGATGAGTGCTCCATAAGGAAGAACCTGCTGGGGTGAGAAGCTCTGAGAAGTGCAATCATGGGCTTTTCTGGTAGTTAAAGTAGAAATTCTGTCAAACCCACTTGGCTGCACCAGTGATGGGTGTTTAATCTCATCAGAGAATGGGATGCATAAAGCAAATCTAAAGACGTGACTATTAATCCCACTGAGAAGAACATGGCTGTACACACCTCATCTGTGTCCATCCCAGCAGTTTGTCAAGCCACCCCTACGTGTCCTTGTAAAGCTGGTATGAGGATAAGAGGAATTCAGGACAGTGCAGTGCTGAAGTTGCATAAACCTAGATGGAAAAAAAAACCAGGGAAAAATTTCATAGTGAACAAATTAAAGTAAATTGAATGCTAGATGAAGACAGCTAAACACAACCTGATTTCCTGGTTTTGTCTGGGGCACCGCAGTGAGGGGTTTTTAATTGATCTAGGACATTTTCTCTGATAATACTCAAATGAGTCAATATTGCCATTACAGTTTCCTATCGTTTACTTCATTCTCGCGGTTGCTGTGGTTGAATTGGTTTTGCTTTGGACAAAAAAGGAGCTATTTAGACTACCAAAAAATGTATTAACATGTGGTTCTTGGATAGAGAGGCCATTTATATCCTCAGCAGTGTGAAAACATGATGCAGGCTGTACTGCTTCTGTTGATTTCATTTTCTGGCGATGTACACAAAATCCAAAGCTCAACAATGTCCAAAGAGAAAAAAAAAGGCAAGTTCTTTATTCACTTTGCGTCTTGTTTGCCCATACAAATGTGGACACACCTCAGTGAGACCCTGGCCCTTAGATCACTGCAAGTTTTGGTTCAGTGGTCACTAGATGTACTGTGCGTGTAACTTATATTAAATGTTATAAATTGGTGTTCAGTGTAGATTTCAAAATTCCAGGAAAAAGGATGAGTGTTGGAACTAGTGCACTATTGCAGAATTGGTGATGAGGCTTGACACCCACCAGCAAATATATTGTGATTGATAAACACTGGCAGCTCAAGGGGTCTCAGCACACTGGTTGGATCTTAGCAGTCTGGGTCCCTGTTAACTAAGCTCTCGTGTTTCAGTCCTGGGGCTTTTTCCTGGGAAAGAGAATCTCCACTTAGCTCAGGGTTTAATATGGCCAGAAGAAATTGGACCGAGATCTCAAATTAATTCTCAAAAATTTTACAGATGGTTTATCACACCTCCTGTGGTTCTTCAATTTCTGAGGTAAGTAAGAGTAAGTTCACTCATACCCAGTAATAAGCCCCTCGTTTGTCATTGTTTTTCCTTGCCCTTTTCCATACTGTCTCCTGAAGGTACTGCCAAGGCTGCAGGCTCTTGCCGGTGCCCCAGGGAGGTCCTGATGGTAGGCATGAGCAACGCACCATGGGCAAGAGTCACTCTCCTGGCAGAGAAAACTAATTTCAGAATTATAGAATCATAGAATAGTTTTGGTTGGAAGAGACCTTTAAGGTCATCAAATCCAGCCATTCCCCCAGCACTGCCAGGGTACCACTGCCCATGTCCCTCAGCACCGCATCTCCAGGGCTTGGAAACCCCTCCAGGGATCATGGGGACTCCACCCCTGCCCTGGACAGCCTGGGATAGGTCCAGGGAAACCCTTTTGAAGGAAAACAAAAGAGTTGTCAGCCAAGACCTTGCACCTCTTGAGGAGCAGGCACAGGCACTGTTCAGTTGGTTTGGGGCACAGTTGTGAGAAAGTGGCAGGAGAAGTAGCTCCAGCAGCAAGGTCCAGGTGCTGCTGGTGTCTGGGGAAGCACCCTGACAGGGTCCCTTCCACCTTCCACTGGGCTCACAGCAGAACCAGATGCTTCTTTGTGGAGAGTGAACGAGCAAAACAGGTTGTTGCAAGTGAACTGAAATGATTTGTTGTGCTGGGTGGAATTTGGTGACTCCTTTTGGTTGTTTGGAAGAGGCAGGGAGTTCAAAGTATTCAGAAAACTTTTCCTGTCTCATTTCTGCTTTGATTTTTATTTTTCATGTAATGGGTGATGTAGCTATAAGAAGGGAAAACGATTTTCAAAGGTCTGACATCAGAAGGAAATTAAACATATAACTGTGTCAAGTAAAAAGCTTCAGCAGGGCTTGAAATACTTTCCATGGTTTTTCATTTAATATCTTTAAACAATGTTTTACTTAGACCCACACCTACTTTTTCTTGTTGACTTTTCAGCTCAGACTGGAGGGTCAGTTGCTCCTTGTGACAACATTTTTCCCTGCCTATTACAAGGACCAGGCTGTGCTGAGTTCACAAGTTTCCCCAACCATATTTTTAGCCAGAAGGAAATCTTACCTCTGGGTGCCCTGTGGGGACGTCACTTTCTTCTACCACCACACTTAATGGTACAAGTTGAAGGGATATGTGAGAGAAAGAAGGAGGAAGAGCAGCAGAAGGTAAATAGTGTCCTGGGGAGAGCAGTTTATACCAGTGAGAGCTGCTTAAATCTCTTGTCCAGTGCACCTGGGCAAGGAAAAGAGTGGGGATTAAATTTATGGGAGCTTCAATATAGTAACAACAATGAAAAATTAATAGTTATTTTTTTAATTTTTGTGGGTTTTTTTTAAAAAAAGCTTATCAAAATCTCCTGAGCAGTACATGGGATCTCTTAGCAAAGCAAAGCCAAGCCTGGTGAGCTTGTCCTTTAAGCCCTTTAAGAGTGAGGGCTCTCATATTGGAGAACTGTCTTCCCAGACAGCTTCTAGTGATGGCATGAGTGTCGAGGAAAGGACCTCTGCCTTCCTTCCCTTCCTGGGCAGCCATACCCCATAAGGGTTAAAGAACTGCCCATCAGTAACCACCCTGCTTTCCCCTCAGCCTCCAGCTGATCCCCCCTCCCCACCAAGCCACCCGAGGTGAGAGTTCGCTGACAGAGGTGGATGAGGTTAAAGATAATAAGAGTCTAAACATCCACAGGGAGTTCAACTCATGTACAAAGTCATAATTACATAAGCCATTACCATTGTCCGGGTGAAAAGAAATTGCTGCGAGCAGAGCTAGGAAACATTTATAAAGACAGCTTTTAAAAGCATGGATGGGAAATATCCGCCTTGCTCCAGCGGATGCACCATAGCTTTAGCTGGGCTGTAAAATGAGGATTGTTTGATGATTCGAGTAGAAACCTGTTAAATGGATAACCTTGTGACAGCAAATCTGAATTCTTTTAGCAGGCCTGTTCTTTCAACAGGTATCAATTCAAGCAGCCTCTGCTATTTTTATCAGGCGCGTTTTAGAGGCAGAGAAAATGCCGCTGAGGATTTCAACCCCCGGAAAGCGGCACAGAGGCAGTGTTTGTAATACACCGCTTGCTGCTTTCACAAGCTGGACAAACCTCGTACATTATGGGCCAAATTATGCCCTTGGATGAGTTTGCCTGATTCCCACTGCTGTCAATGTGGCTGTCACAGCCATCGGTGGGAGACCAGCTTGTGCAGCCAGAGAGGAATCTGGCCTCAAATCTATTGTGCTCGTAGTCCTTGTGACTTGGATGCTTCTCGTGTCTGCCCGACTCGCTCGCTTTTTTGTTGAGGTAAAAGAAACACATTTAAAGATATACTTTAAAAAACAAAAAAGGGTGATAAAAGACTTGTAGCACTACAATGTTTTGTTTGTGTGTGACTGTAATTACTGGATGTTTTTTATAAAGGTTTTCTTGAAAAGTCATTGGAGAGATGGGCTATAGAAATCTAGTGTTTCTGCAGCCTTCTGAGTTTAGGCCAGGCCTGGTTGATATCCCCTGCGAAGTGAGCAAATGTGGTCATTTTCCCCCCAAGTTTTTTTCTGCCAATCCTCAGTCTGGTCTCCCCAGAGAAAATGCCTGAAAAGAGCCTTTCAGGAAACATTCTGCTGCCCCCGCATTGCAGGAGCATCCCCTCTCTTCATTCAGGTGGCGTGTCTGGGAGTAAAGGATGGTCTGGATGAAATCATTTGCAAGTATAAAATGCCAGGAAAAGCCAGTTTTGGGATGGGAAACCCCCCCAAAACTCAAGCTGAACATACCTTGTGCATCCCCCATGGATACTATGGTAGGAAACGTTGGACCTGAGGCCCCATGGATGGTGGCAGGAGGGACAGTACTATGGGCCAGCTCCTCTGGAGGCGTTCCCACTGGCCCTTCCAAAGATCTCCTGGTGTCCTGGCCACCTCTGTGAGCTGGATACCAGGTTCAAGATTTACTCCTCTCTGTCATGGTTGCTTAGAACATGTTTTATTGCTAGGCAGCGAGTTGGAGTGGTGAATTTATACATGCATTCAGCATTGTCATAGTCATATCTCGCCTCAGGGCATATTGATCCTTGTTACCATATTGACTTGATGCTTTTACATCTGCCAGCAATAGGTCTACACATTTTTTTTTCTACAAAGATTGCACATTTTCCTTCCCCTGCCCCAAATCTCCTTCCACACAGTCTCTTTTTGTTAAGGTAAAACACTTTTTTTTTTTTTTTCCCTTTCACTGCAGCTTTTCCACCGTGTCTGTGTTTGCTCAGGTGAAGGCTGTGCAATGATTTCTGACACTAATGAAAAGAAAGGGTGAAGAAAACAGTCGGAAAATAATTAGCGACAGAACTTCCTTTCTAAATTATAAATACCCAGAAAGTGTATTTTGCGTTTGCTTTCCAGGGTGCAAGAAACAAAGCAAAGGGGAAGTTAGCTGCTCATTTCTGATTAAATCGCTGAAGAACAGGGCAGCAGAGGGAGGTTGGTCCTTGGTGATGGATGCACTTGCAGCAGAGTTGCCACCACAGGCAATTTCCTCTTTTCCCTTGTAGTCTCCATACACCTCTAACTATAAAGGTCACTCACCGAAAGCAGATGCTAAAGTGGGGCCAAAATAGTTTTTGCTTAACTTTTAGCATTTACTTAACCGATTACTAGTTACAAATCTGACACACAGCAGACACAACAGTGCTCTCAAGGAGATTAAAGGATTAGTCACTCGCTAGCTTAATCAGATTAATCAGAGATTTTGAGCACAATATATAATTCTATCCACAGAGGGGATACCTGGTATCCACATGCTGGCCTCATTTGGGCAGGGATACTGGGGATGGATAGACCAAGACAAAAGACGGCAGAGAAAATTTCTGGTTAGCACAAGGATTTTTCTACGTACTGCACTTGCAATGCCACTTAGACACCTTTTATTTTCTAGTGAAATTACAAATTCACAAAATATAACACCAGCACCAGCCAGTAGCCTATGCAAAACTGTAAGAGGACTAACATCATGTCCTGCTATAAGCATGTGAAACTGGTGTACAGTAAATGTATGTGTGTGGTTTTCCTTATTTAATTTGGAACCTTGGTTTTATTTGTGGGGAGAAGTTTTTGTGGGTTTTTTTGTGGTTTTGTTTTTGGTTTTGTTTTTTTTTCTTTGATGCCACAGCATCCAGAAAGTGTGGGGAAGGACTCTGCAAAATATTAAATGCTTTGTGACAAAATGGGAAGATGCTGTTTGATGCAGTGAGTTATTCTGGAGTAAAAAACATCCAGAGTAGAAAACAAGAAAAAACGGTTTGTTGTCATCTCTGAGAGATGCCAAATGTAGAATTTAATCCTGGTTTTACCTGTGGAGAAATCTTGCGGTTTTTCAGAAAATACGTGTTTCTATTCCATGTGATTTGAATAAAGGGGACAGTGGAGCAGAATCTCAGCCTATTAAAACTGAGGTTGTCCTAGAGTAGAAATTACTTAACAACTGTGGTATTTCTACCGACAATAGAGAGAAATCATAGACAACATATGAGCCCTGTTGAAGCCCATATGAACCATGTGAAGAAAAAGAGCAAGGAAAAATCAACATAACTGATGCTATCTTAATCTATCACCCTCTTCTTAACAAAACCCCAAAACATTCTTTTCTTTCTTACTTTTTTTTTTCCATTTTGCTGTGGTTTCAGGGTTTTTTTCCCATTTCTGGGATAGTGACCTTAACAAGTTCCCTCAGCGTTCTGGAAAGTGTTGGTCTCATGTCTGAATCATATCTCCCTGACATCCAGCCTTCAGAAAAGAAGCACTTTTAAGAAAGAAACAAACAAATTAATCTCCATGTGCTCCTGGAAAGACGCTGTAGCTGGCCGTGGGCCAGGATTTTACTCTGAAGGATGCTCTGTGCTTGGCAAGGCCCAGAAATGTGTGTCTGCGATGGCTCTTCTGCTAAGATTTTAAGATTTAATAATTACAGTTCTTTAAAGGAGGAACAGTGGCTCGGTGGGAG
Source organism: Todus mexicanus (assembly GCA_013389965.1). NCBI lineage: Eukaryota > Metazoa > Chordata > Aves > Coraciiformes > Todidae > Todus > Todus mexicanus. The sequence continues at coordinate 36,685 of WEIS01083199.1, forward strand.
CACAGCAGCTAACAAGGGGAAATCACGTTACCAGCAGTGAAGTGTTTGTGAGGCAGGAACTGGAAAAAGAAAACTGAACTCAGGGAGAGAACAACTTGAGCTGGGCAAGCTGTCAGCCTGTGCCCGGGGTCACGCTGTGGAACGTGTCCTAAACGGGTCGAGGCGAGTGTTGGGGCGACGTGCAGGCTCCCCTCTTGCCAAGAGGATACCACAGACCTATTTACAGTGACCCACTGAAATGCTCAGCGTTTGCCGTCCCTCTCCCAGCCGGCCCCAGCCAGGGCTTGGCTCCCCGCAGCCAGTTCCTCTTCCCCCAGCCCTGGCAGCCGGATTTCAGCCACGCAACCCGTGGCAACCAGCATCCCATCGACAGGAGCAACACAGACGCAAACACAAAGCTGCCTTTGCAAAAGCAGTGATCGCGCGCTCAGGCTTCGCTGTAAAGAATGAAAGAACTCGCTGAATTAAAAATGTGCCAAAAACGTCCGGGATGGCACCGCTTTATTTTCACAAAGAAGTCTCTCCTAATTGCACATTAACTGTCTTTTCGCGAACAAACTTGTTTCCACCTAACGCTGACAGTCGCGGGAGCCCGTGTGTGTGTGTGTGTGTGTGTGCGTGTGTGTGTGTGTGTGTGCCGGATAGAAGCGGGGGGAGCTGCTTTGTGGCAGGGTTTGTACGTCTCGTGCCTGCGCTGATGGAATTATTGTTTATTTTTTTAATTTTCAGAGGTAGGTTGATGACAGCTGAAGAAGACTGTATTTGCTGAAGAGCAGCATGATGGTAGAGAGGAGCGGAGCTCCTGAGGGAGATCTAATGGTGCCTCTCCTTCCTGCACAGAGATAAAGACTTATAATAAGCGTGTATGTTCACCATCTGGCTCTGTGCATGTGGTCCTTATGGAGGCGAAAGCAGCACAATCTGTAAATGATCAGGAGCCATCGCACTCTCTCCAGAGAATCCACGATGCAATCAAGGTGACAGATGGCATGGCCGCTGCTGTGGCCTCATGGAGAAGATCAAAATCACCTTCAATAAACTCTGACTGAAATGGGCATGAGCACCTCAAAAAAGTCAGTTTGTCAGTCAAACTGCGACAGCAAGCTGCATTGGGGAAACATAGCGGCCAGCTCGCTGTTTTCAATCGTTTCCGTCTGACTGAGCCTGAACTATGATCTTTCTCAAATTGTCCTTTCTGTTTAGCTGGAGCAGGCCAGCAAATTGCCAGATTCATAGCTTTATTGAAGGAAATTGAAAACATGATGTCCTCAATTCAAGGGACAAACAGCTGGCAGGTGCTTGGACACCCAAGCACATAAAATGGACCCCTAGTCTTTTGGACAAGTTTGTCCAACTTTTGTGGGAATAAATACAGATAGATAATAAAATAGATATAATAAAATTCCAATTTCGGCAGGGTTTATCAGGCATTAGCTGACAGAGATTATACGGCTGCAAATGAACCTTGCGCCACCTATTAAACACTGGGTTTTCCCATTTACGCTAAAAATTCCACATCTACTGCTAATTATAGTGATTTTTTGTTTCCCCGGTTTTGGATGAATATCTTAGTATTGCCTTTTTGCCATGGCTGCTTATCAACTATAGGCACTAAGGGCCTGATTCTACAGTATTCCCAACGCCCCTGACAAAGTGACTAAGCACCTCACAGAATCAACCTGCCCAGGCCAGACCCTCTGAAGAATCACAGAATCATAGAATTGTTTTGGTTGGAAGAGCCCTTTTAAGGTCATCAAGTCCAACCATTCCCCCAGCCTCGCCAGAGCAGCACTACCCCGTGTCCCTCAGCACCACATCTCCACGGCTTGGAAACCGCTCCAGGGATGAGGACTCCACAGCAATGGGAAGAAATTGTTCCTTATATCCAATCAAGCCTCTCCCGATGCAACTTGAGGTCATTTTCTCTTGTCCTATCAAAGAACACAGCTGCTCGCTGGCAACCCAGCCCCTCCGTCTCCACCTACACCACCAGCAGCCCCAAAGACCAAATTTCCACCCTGGAGAAGGCGGGGAGGAACCTACCAGGTGTTTTCTGTTGTTTATGCAACTGTATGAGCAGCTAAGGGACTAGGTGAGCTTCCCTGAATGCAGTGTTGAGGAAACCTATCCATTCCTTTTCATTTTTCCTAATTCTTGGACTTACTTTTTATTTGTCCTTGGTTTGATCAGCTTCTTTTTTTAAGGGAAGCTGAAGTAATGCACTTGCCAGTGTTTTCAAGCTTGCACATGAGGGCTTCCAAGCTGAAGCTCTGTCTTCAGGCTGAAGCAAGAAGGACACACTGAGAGATGACAGAGGAAGTGCAGGGCAGCCTTCCTCCTGCCCACGGGGTCCTGCCCTGAGATCTTCCTGGGGCCCGCCGCGGGTCTGCTTCGGTACGAGTGGTGGATCGACGGCTGCGTTCCCACTCTGCCTGGCAGATGGTCACTGTCTTTCTCGGTTTGCTTGCTTGCATGTTTGGTTTCCTACCACCACATTTTAAAACGTCCCTGTCGCCCTTAGCCTTTCCAGCTACTCACTTTTAGCTTCGTTACTCATGAAATATTCTAGAAAGTCCTTTGTCCTGGTTCAGAGCCTGCTGACGGCAGTGAGTCCTTTCATCAGCTTTTCTGGGTTTGAAGAAGTCCTTGGCACTTGCTTCTCTCTACAACAGACAGGTATCAACAGCAATTTTATTTCTTTTATTTTTAGTTTGAGTGTGGAGCATTGGTCATATTTTAGACTCTGGTCTCCTGTTCCATCTGACTGGGAGAGAGTTTTAGAGCTAAACTTCTGAGGGCTTCTACTCTCTCTGTTGAGAAGTTTGATTTGGGATTGAGAGGTCTTGCACTGTTTTTTCCTGTACCGTGGTCCTAGGGAGCACAACAGACCAGGTATAGGAGAAATTTCTCCCACCAGCTGGCTGTGCTGCTGGTGTCCAGTTCATAGAATCATAGAATACCAGGTTGGAAGGGACCTCAAGGATCATCTAGTCCAACTTTTGAACCCAGTTCATCCTCAAGGAAACATCTGAGTGTTGCACAGACATTTCCTACGGTGGTTTCCAAGACAAAGGTAGTGTAACAACTTTAAATAATAGATATAGTAATATAATCTTGAGGTTCTTGTATGGACCTTGTCAAAATAGCTGACACCTTGTTTCTGGCAACCAGCCCGCATGGTGAGCCATCAAGACATTTGGACGCTAAGACTGTGAAATGAAAGTATTTTGAAAAATCAGTGCACTTGCCACAAGCAACACCCAACTGGGGTCTCTCTAAGTTGTAGCTAAGCCCTGGTAGTTTAGAAGCAAGTCTCAATACACACGTGTGAGGTCAGCAGAGTAAAAGCAAACCCTGACTGAAATCTACCACCACACAGCGGAGAAATCTGGAGGCCTTTCCCAAGTGGAGGGAAGTTTCACTTGATGCATAGAAATTTGATGTCATATATTACAAGGAGGGAAAAAAGATAGGTTTACAGATAATTGAATGAAGCAAAGGGAAATTTAAGGCCAGGAATGCTTTTGTCCTTGGCTGTTCTTCTCTCGTATTCCAAACAGGGACTCCGTGTCATGGAGCCGTGAGTACAAAGACTCCTTTTAAATCTCTGCTTCTTGCATGACTGACACTTACGATTCAGTAACATCTTTCAAGGCATCCTTCACACACATTTATTTCAAAATAATGTATCGAACCCATAAAATCTTATTAGAGTATTTTTACTGCAATTACACTCCCATATTCTGTGATCAACATTTCGGTTGATTGTCCCTTGGTTCAATATGGTCTTACACCACGACGGCATAAACCCAGCGACAGTCGCTGGCTGAAATGAAACAGTTGTTATACATATTGTGGGTATTTCGTTACATATCGATGGAGGGGGATAGTTGATTGAAAAGGGAAAATGTTTTTGTTTTCTGGAAGGAAAATACAGATTTTGGAGCCTAGCAACGTTGCCTGGGGAACGTTTAATAATATTGCCAAGGAAGTGAACTTCCCAGCTATGCCTAGAAACCCAGGATGGCTCCTTACCCTCCTCTTGTTTGTTTCCTTGCTTTGTCTTTTGACCTTCCTTCTAGTGAGAAAAATGCATTGCTTCAATGTTTTTTAGAAATCATTTAAAATGGAAGGGAATCAGGAGAAGGGGAATGTCAGTGTAGAGCAGCCCACTCTCAGGAGTGGAGTCTCCTCCACTGGCAGCTCAGGGCAATTTCCATTCCAGTTCCCTGGACAGCTTTACGGGGAAATGGGATGTTCTACTTCCATGGTTAGCATCACAGCAAAGGCAATGAAATACCCCCTTAAGAGGAGGTCAACAGAGTCCAGTATCAAGAGCAGGAGGTTTCGATGGAAGAGAGGATGAGAAAATTGAAATAAAGGATTGATTTCGAACCAGTGCTTCAGACGTGTAACTGTCTCTCATCTAAAGAAAGTACCTCATAGAGGGGAAAAAAATAATTCATAACCGCAGCAGATGTCTTGTGCATGTGAACTAAGATGAATTTCTCGCTATCAGCTCTCACCAGAAAGGGGTGATCATAATATGCCACTGTGAACTTTACTTATAAAATTTTTAGGGCATTTTCCAAGATCTGAGTGGTGGCTGTGCTGGAATCAGCAGTCTGGACCGAAATATGGATGAAATCAGAGCAGTGTGGAGTGGCCATTTGCAGGTTTTTGGGTGCATGGATTAAGATTGTGAAAGTTGATATGGGTAAGAAGGGGATGTGTTACAAGCAATTTTTGCCTTTGTGCATGTGGACACAGAGTTACCATCACAAAAGGTAGACAGCTACATTTGTAGGTGGTGTTAAACAGCTACAAAACCCATACCCTTATTTAGGGAGGTCTGTTTAAACTGGTCTCAGCCCGATTTCTAATTGTTCATGTTATTTGAACATAAAAATCCTGTCATCGCTCCTGTGATGGGAGCAAATTAGTGAACTCAGGATGGTCTATCGAAAATCAGAAAGCAGAAGCTGCTGGGTATGACTGTGGCATGTTTTGTATTAGATGTACCACGGAGCCCTCAGACCACACTGTCCTTGCATTCCTATTTTAACAGCAGCTGCTCCATCTGGGGGCTACATGGGTCCTCTCCTACCTACCTGCAGTTCCACCAGAGCCCCAGGATGGAAGGCTGATAAGAGGAGATGTGTTGCTTTGTATGATAAAAGGTACTTTCTTTGTCTGGCAAACCACTCCTTTTGTATGCACATCAACCAGATGGCCATTTCAGTTTGTCTCCGGCTGTGAATCAGACAATATGGCAGAATTAAGGGAAAAGCAAACCCTTCCCCTCCACCCCTCATCTCTCTACATAAATTTAGAAATCAGCAACCTTTAGGGAGATTTAATTTTAATACTTCACTCCTGTGGTAATTTAGGGACTTTTGCCTTGCTCTGTTATCACCCTTGTTAAGGTGTGACCAGCTGAATGCTTAAGGACCGTAAGATGGGGAAAAAAAAGAGATTAAACAGCAGAAGAGGTGTGAGAGGCAGTGGTTACTGAAAAAAACCTAAAAATAGTAATTTTGGTGCTCCGATTTGATACGAGCTACCTTTTGCGTCGTGAGAGTCCTGACGGTGTTGCTTTGCAGTTCGCTTTGCTACCCTGTCAAGAAGTCAGGGGTCTCATGGGGTAAAACACCAGAAGTCCTTTGCTGATGGTCTACACTGTTTTATCCTATGCTGGAGATCCTTCTGCGGATTTTGGGAAGCTGCATTCTTACCCTTGCAGAATTTGCAGAGAATTTGGGAAAGCTATTTGTTTCAAGACCAGGAGGTGAGAGGCAGCTCCCACACACATGGGGAATGTTGTGTGCTCTTGATATCTAAATTTGATGGGTTCAGACGGAGAGGAAGAAACAAGGCGAGAAAAGAGGGCCAACAGAAATCTCAGTGCAAATAAATCTCCGCAAAAGACTGAGAGCTGCAGCAGAAACTCTAAGACCTTGGCTGTTGGAATTCCAGAGCCAAAAAGACCTTAGGTTTACAAAGATCTGCTGTGCACAGAGATGCAGATGTTACTGTACCTGTAGTTATTAACATCAGACCTGGTTCAAGTTTAGCTTTAACAAAAATCACACAGTGTTCCATTTATACGTACAAATTTTGCCAGAAATCACGTGAGGAAAACAGCAGTAAAAAATATTTGGGAACCTATAATTTCTTGGTGAGTACCACTCAACACAGGAATAAGGGAATAGGTTATAAACAGCTCAATTGCAAAGATATTTAGGATGTTTTACACCTTCAATCATTAATCTTAATGCTCCAGAAACTGGATTTCCTGCTGTCATAGTCGAGAAAGTAAACATAAGAAGCAAAAAAAGAAGAGACATTCTGGAGTTTTGAAATTATTAGTTGAGATTTTTCTGCATTAACTTGTGTTAAGAAAATGTCGTGAGGGCCAGCAGATATTTTACTAATGTTTGGTGGGAGGTAACTTTTGCTCTAAAAGTTTAAGGGTCAACTTGCCAATGCAAAGCTTGGTTAAGATAGGAGAAAAAAGTAATAATCATGATTTTGCAGGAATGAAGGTTTGGTTTCATCCAGAGATATGTGAAAAATCTCTGCTGGAACTGGGGTTGCACTCTGGAATATCAAATATGTAATACTAAAGAAATATCAACTGTATAATATCTGCTTATAAAATCTCATAAGTACAAAATTGTGACTGAAATATTCCATATTTTCTGCTAATGACGCAAAAATTATGGAAAAAAGAAGTTATGTGAGGGTTAGCTAAGCACTTTTAAATTCAATTTTCTGAGTGAGGAAAGGCCAAAGGTAGAAGAAGGGAATATTCAAGTACTTTATCAGTTTTCTGTCCTTGTCTCCAAACTTGTATTCTGAATGCTGTGAGGTCCTTGGGAAATTTGTGAAATTAAAATACCTCCATGCAAATCTAAGGTCTATGAAAAATCACCAATTTTGATGCGGGGTTTCTTTGTCCGTCAGTGTTCCTATCTATAGAAATGAGCCGGTAACATGTAACTCCTTTGCAAAGCACCTTGAGCTCTGAAATCTTTGAACCTACTATGTAATAACTAGGGTTTTTAATGAGTTAGTAATGTATTGTTGGTGCCAGGGGTATTGAAGAAAGGCCTAAGTGTAGAGGAAAAAAAGAAAAGAATGGTATTCTGAAAAGGCTCTGATTAAATTGCTTTTTTATCCAAGGAGTGTTAGAATTAACATGTTATCTGGTACATGGTAACTGTTTTGTTAGGAGAAAGAGTACATTTGCCAGCATAATATCTGCATTTCGATAGCCCTGCCCTGTAAATCTGATGCATGAGATCTCAGATGCAAGCGCAAGAACCTTCATGCCCGTCTTTATCATAATGGTTTTAATACAAAGGAGCAAAACTGTTGGTTTCCTTGATAATTAAAAATAAAACTCCTTAATGGGCAGGAAAATTTTTGCTGTAAATCTCAGCACAGTTCTCTTATCAGACAATCTGTAAGCTTATTTTAAAGTCACTTAAAACCCATGGAAGGAAATCCCAGCGGTCAACAGAAAGAAGTCATTTTTCTCCTTCGAACTGGCATGCGGTCTTTATATTAAATAAAAGCTACACCCCTGTGTAGGCAGGTTGCTCAAAGTGAATGTCTTCCTACCTTGATCCAGTTATCTTCTCAGGATTTGAAAGGATCAGAAATCATAACTGATGATATATGAAGACTCGAGTGTTTTGGATGTTGTTAACATTCCTGAGCGTGGCTTCCACAGCTGTACGTATAACCCACAGTGTGTATAGACACATATATATATCTCCTCTTACTGATAACTAGCGAGCCTCTGGAGACCAAGCCACCTCGTGTGCAGTTCTGAAGTACACAAATAACCTTAAGCACATGACTGCTCCGTTGACTGGGCTATCTCATGCATTTAAAGTTCCGTACGTGCCACAGCAGTGCCATGGATAGGGGCCAACACGAGTAGGGACTATAGTGCCATGGGGCTAATGACGCTCTCGTTGTTAAGACTCATTATTCCCGGTGTTGCATGAACTTCAACAGAGCAAAGGGTTTGTGATTAGTGGGAGTTCTTTAAGGTTTCTTTTAATTTGTTTGATTTCATTCCATTGTGCATGGCCCATTTTTATGCCCGTGTTTCCAAGGAAACAGTTGTAAAATGGAATTTGAGATGATGTGTTATCAGGTTCCTTGTCAGCAAGTTTCAAGCGATAGTTATGAACTTGACAAATTAAGTTAAAAAAAAAAAATTATGATGCAAGTATTAAGACAGAGCTATGTGTATAATGTTTGTTGTCATGTGAATTATGTCCTAAAGCCTTAATTTGAGGACAGAGAAATTGTTCTGATCACTGCAAGAAGGTCGTAGCATCAATGGCATGTATACAATCTACAAAGTATGCAATGCTGCAGTCAATATTTGCATCTGCTGCTGGTTTGATCCCAATAGTATAACCTCATGAGGAAGTGCATTAATTTAGATCAGAATGACTCCATTGAAGAAGCTCTTTGTCTTTACTGGATGTCTGACAATAAAAGGAAGGTGGAATCTACCTGGAACCCGTGTCTTGGGCACCTAAACCCAAGGAGGGGTTGTACGTACAGTAAGTCTAAGTGGCTGCAGATACTTTGGATGGTATTTACAATCCGTGCACTGCCGTGCAAGTAGAAACACAAATGTTTATTCCAAAACATTTGTACAAATGTGTGTGTTTTAGAGAGCAACAAACAAGCTGAAGTTCTGCTCCACAGCTCCTCAGCTTATTTATTATTCTTATTGCTGTAATGAGGGGTCCTTGAGTAAATGCACTAGGAAAAAAAAAATAGACAATTGATAGAAAAAAAAGGCTTCATAAAAAAGGCTGTAGATCCAAGTTTGTGTCTGTGACATTTTCCACAGCTATTGGCCTCAAGAGAAAGATGAACAAGAAACTCCAAACTCATACTGAGGACTCAGTTTCACGTAGTACTGTTTCTCACTGGCACTTGCAAGACAAAATGTTTCAG
>WEIS01083203.1:0-21985 GCA_013389965.1 Todus mexicanus
CCTGACACAACTTTCAACAGAAAACATTCACAGTTGGATTTACACCTCTTCACCAAGACCTCAGCAGATTTCCTCTTCCAAATTACTTCAAGCTGATCTATTTCATATACATTTCTGTGCGTGCTTTTAGTCCTGATATGTGATGTTCTTAGAGTACATCCTGAAGTTTAGAGGGCTCTCTCAGGGGTGTGGATGCTGAGTTTGTCCAAACATAGTGGTATATGAGACTGGCATGCCTTGAAGGCTTTGTGCCATTACTGCAGATATGTAGCAGTCCTCTGTTCAAAGTCCTCTCAGCTCTTAACCCAGAGAACTCACTGAAGTTCGTAAATAAAGTTGATTCTCACAATCTTGAATATCTACATTTACCTCACGTGTTATTCCTAATGACTTCTTTGATTTATGAAAGAGGGGCATGGTCTAAGAATCTTGATTTAGCATCCTAATGTAATTTAAAACTACCATATAATACGGTATTTTAAATAAAAATATCTGTATATAAAATATAGCCAAAAGGTGTGCCTATGTGTGTTCAAACATACATACTATATATATATTATTTTTTTGTCAAAAGAGCTATTAGGCATACTTATTATTTTTGTTAAAGATTTGGTCCTTGTGTTTAGCCATTCCTACACTCTTCTGCAGCAGCTCAATGAAAAAAAGTCTAATCTGAATTAAAAAAAGAAATAGAGAGAAAAAAGTTATCTGATTTACTGTAGGACCTGGTAGGCTGGTTGGATTTCAGTGACAAATAACACTTTTTCACAGGGACTTTGGTTTTGCTTGAGAAATTAACTGTGAAAACCCAGTTACCATAAACATTCATCTCAGCTACTCTTTTGCCTACATGACAACGTTATTCCATATTTGACACTAGCACCAAATGGATAGAAGAATTGAACTCAGTTCTAAACCTGTTTTAACAAAGGAGCAACACAGACTGAATCTATACTGGTAAATTTAATGTTACCAGGAATACTGCCAAGCACTAACACCAGAAGACACACACCAACTCATATTTGCTGGTAAACTGGCTCACCATCTAAAACAAGGTGGCTCTGTCAAGCCACCTTTTGGAAATGGTCCCCAAAATGCTCTACTTACACAAAATCATGCCCCAAAGTTATTTAGGGATAGTGCTAGAAGCAATACCAAATTTGAGTCGGAAAGTATCCGTATGTTTTGCCAACATAAATGATTGTGTTGCAGGGCCTGGTAATGCTTAAGGGCATTGTCTTTGTCATAATGTTTTATCTTCTGATCAGTACGTGGCTTAAACCTCCAGCTGATGGACAGCGTATGGAGAACTTAAGTCAATTTTCTAAAGCCACATACCCAGACTTCTTGCAGTGCATTGAGTAACTGTTTGTAAAGAATCAGTACTGCCAACATGGGAATACCATCACATCACAAAATCTGTTCATGGTTAGATGGTGCATTGCGCTCATCCATCTGAAAAGCAGAAACACCCAGAGTTCACAAAGTTTGTGTGAAAGACAAATTGTTGCTAATGCTTATCTTCATAAGCTGCATTGAGGGTGATTTTGCTTGCCATACCCTAGCAGCAGTACAAATCACTGGCAACACTGGAGTCCCCTTATGAAACCACACATTTCCCATGGCCTCCACAAAAATTTTCTGTTCTGTGTTAGCTTCTTCCCTACAGCCAGTATATCCCCAGAAGCTTATCTCCATGATATATTTGTTGAATGAGTGCAAAAAAGACTCTGGTAATTAAAAGAATGTGCTTCTAATTCATTCCTCCATCATACTGCTGCATGCTCATAAACCCGGAGGTCAAAAAAAAAATGACCCACTTGGCTCTAAAATATTTCTAAAAAGAAGAATTTAGTGCAGACAACAGCATTTACTCTCTTCATCTCTGTAGGGAATAAGTGCCTGAAGGGAAGCTAGTGCAGGCATTGAAATGAATGCATACAAACTTTAGGCAGGAAACAATGTACCTGAGCTCCAAAGATAGCTTTCATCAGGAGTACTGGGACAAATTCTTTCCAACCCTGAATAGTTTCTAAGTAGATTTTATTATTATTATTAATTATTTTATTTTAAATGGTAGCAAAAGAACATATCCTAAGCAGTCCACAGACTGCCAGTCATATGTTCCTACTGGAAACTCAGAGATGAAAGTTGTGTCCCTGAACTGTTTTCTGGATTGCTTGGCACCAAAAGAATTCAACTGGGAAACTCAAGGGTTTTACTAAATAGCTTTATGGCAAGCTACTGGAAGGACTCAGCAGACAAAAGCCCTTCTTTGGTCAGCAAACCATATAGTTTAATGGGTATCACTTGAAAAGCAAAACGAGTTAACCAAAACCAAAACAGGACACCCTGACCGGGAATTCAACTCTGCCCCGTAATGGTTTGGTATCATATCTACAGCTAACTTCTGCAGCTAAACCACATGCCACATTTTACCTCTAGCTCATATGTCAACACTACTCACTAAGCACTAAATGTAGAAATGTTTCTCCTCATTTCCACATGGGTCTGTGAGAGTACAATGGACTGAAATTTGCAAAAGAAAGAAACCTGCCTCTTGTTCTTTAGACTTCATTACTTTCACGGATTTTTTTTTTATCTGTGTAAGATTCTTTTACTTCTAAAGAAACCACATGGTTTAAAAAAAACAACCCCCATTTGCTTTCTAAAATCATATATTTCTAATTGTAAGGTCGCATCACACAATATGGAAGCAACTCCTAGTAACATCGATTCATGAAATTTGCATAGGGAAAAAATTAAAAGTTCCTTAGCTCTTATTGTTGCTCTTCCCCTTGCCTACGCTCCCCACAGCTTGACATTTGTTAATGGTTTTTCTTAGCTGAGTAGTTCTTTTAGGCAGTCTTGGAAGAGTTTCAGCTTTGTCCTCCACTATGCCCATGCAATGTTTCTTGGAGGTGCTTGGAGGAAAGTGAAAGGAGCTCGTCCAGAAGCAGAGAGATTGATACAATTGGGTTGGAATCTGTAGCCTGACACTATCTAAAGTAGAATTTGTTCATTCCAGGGACTCTTTTGTGAAGCAGCTGCACAGATACTTGTTTCTGAAAGGTTTGGGAGACTTTTCATTTCAATGACAAAAGTGTTTGTGGTATTTTTACAACCTTGGTTTCCGATCACTGGTTGACACCTCAGATGTTCTTGGCTTCTACCTAAGCTGGCTACCTGAGTAGTGAGTCAGAGCCTACTTTCACCTGAGGGCAGGTTTCGAAAACCCACTCTCTAGTGTGGGGTTTTTTTCATTCTCAGACATCAGAGTGAGAAAGCAGTGCTCGCAGTGTTATGCCAAAGAAAGCCACTGTTATCCTCCACAAGCTGAACAGTGTGCCTTGTGGGTGTAAAAGAAGATTAGTACTCTCTATGAGGGACACAGAGACAGGAAAGAGGTTTATTTCCTACAGAGTTTTTGTATGGTTTGGGGTTTTTCCCTCTTGACACACTTGAAGTTAGTTCAAACAATCTGCGAGAGGTAAATTCCCTTGAGACTTCCCATTTATGGCCCAGGTCCTAGACAGTTAGTTTGCCTGTTATTTCACAGTGAAATATTCCTGTTTCACAATTCAGATCTGCAATCGAGAGAAAAGCACAAAAGTATCCCCCTCAAATAGCAGCACCAATTTTCAGTGACAAAGCCCTGAAAAGAGATTCAATGTATGGACAAATGTACCTTTGCTTCACTTTGTAGGAAGTGTTTGTAGCTTGGTAATCTGTTTGATTTGTGATCCTTAACCAAAATGAAGTAGACCATACAATCCAGAAGCTATTTTTTTTCCTTGTCCTCTCAATTTTGCATTGTGAGAACATAGCTTTGCCACTAGAAGAGCTCATGACTTGTGTCATGTGCTGCCCCAACAGATACATCTGTAATAAATATGTCTAATCTTTGTAACAACAATTTGTTCCCTTATCATGAGGGATTTGTCAGCCTTTTGAATCCCTGGCCAACAGGGGTCCATGAATGATGAATCACAGTGACTGTCTGTACCCATTTCAATGACAGAGACATTGACACCCACGCTCGTATTCTGAGAAAAGTAGATTTTTATGGGACACGGAATTGTATTACCTTGCTGCATCCTTCAGTCTTGTGATAGAAATGATCCAGCATCCTTTTGACATACGGTTTGAATTCAACATGCAGCTCAGGTACTCCTGCTGCATGTTTTGCTGCCCCAAATCGGAAAAACTGATTGAAAAATAAAACCAAAGAGCACTTCTGCATATGTATTTTGGCATCTGTCACACCTCCATGTCTGGTAAGATCATGGAGCAGATCCTCCTGGAGGCACTGCTGAGCCAGAAGAATAATGAAGAGATGATTTGATATAATCAACACTGCTTCACCAAGGGCAAATCATGCCTGACAAACCTGGTGGCCTTCTATAAAAAGGTCATGACATCAATAGACAAGTGAAGAGCAGCTGATGTCATTTGCTTGGACCTGAGCAAAGCCTTTGACAATGTCCTGCATGACATCCTGGTCTCTAAGTTGGTAAAATATGGGTTTGATGGATGGACAACTTGGTAGATGAAGAACTGGCTTGATGGCCACACCCAAAGAGTGGCTGTCAATGGGTCCATGTCCAGGTGGAGGCCAGTGACAAGTGGAGTCCCTCAAGGATCAGTACTGGGACCAGTCTTGTTTAACATCTTTGTCGGTGACATGGACAGCAGCATTGAGTGCACCTTCAGGAAGTTTGCCAACAACACCAAGGTGTGTGGTGTGATTGACACGCTGCAGAAAATGGATGCCATCCAGAGGGACCTTGACAGGCTGGAGCGGTGGGGCATGCCAACCTCATGAAACTCAACAAGACCAAGTGCAAGGTCCTGCATCTGGGTCGGGGCAATCCCAGACACAGATCTAGGCTGGCAGTGACTGGCTTGAGAGCAGCCCTGAAGAAAAGGACTTGGGGGTACTAGTGGACAAGAAGCTCAGCTTGAGCCATCAGTGTGCACTTGCAGCCCAGAAAGCCAATCATATCCTGAGCTACATCAAGAGAAGTGTAGCCAGTAGGTCGNTGGTCAGCCCTGTCCAAATGGACCCAAGCAGAAGGCATGTTCACTGTGCTCACACAGTAGTGCCACCTTTGCTGGTATTTCTCCTCTTTTCCCCACTAGCAGAAAAAAGAGGGCTTAATCTGTGATTAGATATCTTAATTGTCTCTATATTGCCTGTTCACATGAGGCTGATCCTGAATTGGACAATTGTGTAGATACCCAAATATCTAGACCAGGAAAGCTGCCTGCTTCTTACAGTATCTGCAGCCTGAATCTCCTAAGCATGTATCAAGTGAGTAACTCACTGGGGTGGTATGGAGATACAGAACTGGAGAAGGAAGTTTCCGCACATCAGCATCCCCTGGTGCAACTTCAGGTCCTTTGGCAGCTCCAACTGCTCACACAACTGCATCCAGCCTTGAGGTTTCAGAGATACCTGCTTGCTAGGCTGTCAGTTGCCTATTTACAGCAGAGCCAAGTGCTGACTTTGCCTCCCACAGGTATGGGAAGCCTGATACTGTTTTATAATCAGTGGTTTTTATTATGTTGTTCAAAATTTTGTCCACATTACATTACTGGCTGTAAAAAGTGTAAGCCATGAAGTTCTTTTCTAAGTTGATCATGCAGTGGGCTCTTGGCCTCCAGATGTTCCTCTCCATTATATCTGGGGTGTCGAAGACAAGCTAAAGTGCCTGTGGTCTCACACTGCATAGTGTCAGGAGTACTCCCATGTTCACCGGCTCTCCTGTAGTTATAATTGTGTAATACACACCCAAAACACAGAAATACAGTGCTGCAGGCATAGTAATGCGGTCTCAAAATTGCACCTCTTAGGGGTGAGACCGTCATGAAACTCAACAGGAAACCAAAGAGTACAACCACTTCCAGAAACAAAACCTGCTCCTTTTCTTGAAATGTCATCATGTTCAAAGCATGAAAAGATTAAACAGCAATATCTCTTTAATGACACGTCAAATGATCTTGAGCAACACCAAGAGGCTGCCTGCATGTTCAGACATTACTTCGAATGTTTGGTTAGAACATTTTATAGAAGGTTTTTCCAGGCATTTGCACAAACAAAACTCCATTAAGTTGCATACCAAACTGAAGCCTCCATTTGGTGAGCAAAACAAGGAGAATTTACAAGGATCAGAGAAGCTATGGTGGGTGGGAGGAGAGGACAGCAAGAGAAAGGATGAGAAGGTATTTCTTCTTCGGGAGCACATTGCTCACTAAGTTCAAGTTCCCTTTGAAAGGTTGTAGGTTGTGTCACTGTCACTCCATAAAAGGCTAAAGCTATAGAGACAGCCACAGTGCTGGCTGAAGATCGGGAGATTTCCTCCTGAAAGAGATCATGGGGCCATCCTGATCACAGAGTCTGATCTCAGATACATCACGTCATCTTTTGGATTTCCTTGAACTGAAATTTCCTTGAACTGATTCTCATCTGAACCTCAACACATCAGCTGAAAAACCCCCTTTCTGTCTTGATGATGGTATTTCTAGAGATGAAGAATCCAGTACACAACATGAATTATTGTTTCCATTGGTTAATTCCCTTCACTATGAAAAACACGTTTATGTTCTATAAAGCACTCATATTTGGCTTTGATTTTGAGATGCTGAGTTTTGTTGTGACTTCATCAGCTATGCTATTATCAAATTTGCATTCTCCAGGGATAAACTTTTTAGCCCATGGCTCTGCCTTTTTTGTAAAGACAGCTAGACTGAGTTCTTGAACCTGATTCAGTTTAAAAGTTTAGTACTCTCTGGGCTTTGAGTGTTCACTGAGACAGCCTCTCCAGCCATATCCAGAGGCTTGGCAGGCTCTGTGGCCCTCAGTACCCACAGCAGTAATGGGCAGGGTGCCCAGGAAGGCAGCCGGAAGGCAACACTAGCTGTTGCAAAGGTAGTTTAAACAGAACCTGCACTCAGGCCATACAGAGGCTGCTTGTGGTGAAGGACACAAAAATAAGAGGGGTTTGGAGGCTGGGGTATCATAACCCACAGAGCACTTGTGGGGCTACCTTTGAACCTTCATCTTGTAATGAAGGTAGGACTGCTTGGTCAGACAGAGACCTGGGGATAAGCATGAGCTGTATGTAGGTCAGCATGTTCCCAGCCTCTGGACCTTGGAGGCTGCTGTACCACAGCTCTCACAAGTGCTCTGTCTACTCCCTCTGTACAGACATGTGCCATCTCCTCTGGAGGTCTCTCTGCAGGCCCAGGTGAGATGGTTGCCATGCCTATGATACCAGTCTTAGCTTCCAACATCTTTCAGAACAGGGAGGAGTTAGCTTCACAAGTAATTCGGAGCAGTAGTAGTGTTTGGTCACAAAGTTTCATTTCAGGAATGGAATATGTTTTCTATACCCATACACTTTCAAAACCTGCAAAACACTTAAAATGTTCCCAGTTGTGAATCTACCCTTGTCTTTGCCTCCAAATCCAGATAATTTTCCTGTTGGCAATGCTTTGTGTATTGTGATTGAAGTCATGGATAATAACTGGATTTCTCTGTGATTCCATCTGAAGTTTCAAGTACGATAACAACAAAAATAAATAATCACAAACCTGATTCACAAAGCTAAAAAGCAGATTTAGCACTCTCCAGATCTAAGAAGAAAAACCGATTAAAATCCTCCTGCTAGCTATTTGTTAAAATTTTTTTCTTAATTGCTACACAGTTGCTTGTTTTCTTTTAAATAAGCAAACAACCAAAGAACAGACTACTTCTCTAAACTGAGTTTATCAGTGTTTGTTTGTCTTTCTCCATAGAAATTCACCCCTTGTCCAGACTCAGAGCCTGTAACAATAACAGATACCATATCATGGGAGATGAGAAAGATGAACACAGCTGAGGAATGGATATTTTGTGTAGGACTTTCATGGCCTGAGCTACACTGCATTGGTTTTATTTGTCTTTTCCATCCATATGAAAGCCAATCTGCATTAGAAATGAAGACATGAAGGTCCAAGTAGTTTTTTCCTCCCATAGGTTTAAAGGTTTAACTGGTTTGTACATTGCATACACAAACACCTCATCTCCAGCAACGGAAATATCTAAACCACCTTGTCTTGATATTTATGCACTCCCAAGCAACTCAAATGGAAGGGTGATAAAGGTCCAGCATTCTTTTGTTTAAAATACTAGAGTTGAAACTATATTTTTGTTTTGATGTCTTTTCCCCCACCCTCAAATATACAGCTTACTTTTGATCAGATAAAACATTTCATTCATAAAGTATGTGTTTTTCTGTTTTCAGTTTTCTTTTTAGGCAAAACTGGTGAGAGATAGAAACACTGAAATGAGAAAGTAGATCTTTCAGTAGAACATTTTCAAACATAAGACTTAGTTTTTGTCCCGTACATGTTGGGGTATTTTTCCAGCTGAAACAGTGATAATTCTGACACAAACCCAAATAATTGCTGGGCTGTAGATGCATTTTTTGACAGATGAAAATATTTAACTGAGAAAGATCTCCAGCTCACAAAGTATCTTCCCTGAGAGTACTAACCAGGAGTGACTACATCTGAAAACTCCTAAACTTCAGAGCCTGATACTACAGTTAAGAAGCAAGAGAAAGTAACCTTAAAACAACTACAAAACTTAAAATGTTATAAGTAACTTATATGTGTTGACTCTCTAGCAGTGTTTTTTGTGCACTGACACACATGGTTACTCAAGAGCTGAGCACTTGTTCCTGCTATGCAGGCCTGCCAGAGCCAAAATAGTAGGGACATTTACAATACAATGATGTAACCTTCTCCCATATTTTGTAAATGTAGTCGAGTGTTGCAACCTTCCTTGGTTTTTAATAGTAAAGCAGCACAGATTCTATGCTGCAACATTAAAACTCCTTCCTAGCAGCTCAGCTGGTATTTCGAAACTTGGGGGAGAACTCTGTGTTCACATAGTTATCACCCATGACTTAATCTGGGTACAACTTTCTGTTCCTCTATTTATTTTTGTGAACAGAGCTGACCAGCACTGCTCTTCTTCTGCAATGGATGATGGCTTCATAGCCAATCCTGAAAGCAAAGGGAGCCACCACTTCCCCAGGACACCGAGGGTTGTCCCATGCATGGCCACAGAATCATCTAGGTTGGAAAAGACCTTAAAGATCATCAAGACCAACCATTTACCCTACTCTACCAAGCCCACCACTAAACTATGTCCCCAAGCACCACACCTATATGGCTTTTAAATGCATCCAGGGGTGGTGACTCAACCACCTCTCTTCTCAGCCTGTTCCAAAACCTTCTCTGTCCCATAAAGGCAGAACAAGATGAAATATTCACAAGGATGCCTTATGTGCATCTTTGTGCTTCTTCTGCATTCCTATTCTGTGGTGCAGAGGAAAGTTGGAGCTATTTTAACTTTGGACTTGTCTACATGGGAAAATTAATCAGAAGAACAACAGTGCAATAGTCCCCTGCACCTTCCCCTGGCTTGGTTTATCCCAGTCTGAGAGCAGAGTTATTCCAGAACTTGATATTCAAACCCTGTTTTACAAGATAATCATTCCTCCCCTGCCCTGCGGACAGTCCCATGCACATTGCTCAGTTCTCAGTGATCTGTTGGAGAATGGAGCAAATGAAGATTATGCCTCTGCCCTCTTCATGTCCCCTGCACCGGCTTGCAGGGACAAGCAGGAGCAAGCCAGGCTGGATGGTTGGAGAGCTTGGAGCTGGGCAGGTAGAGGAGGGGACAGCCATCAGGGAACAATAATATGCTCTGGGTGTTTCCTGGAGCATGCCGCTGGAGCTGCTCTGATTTATAGCTGGGCCAAAGAGGCTTGCTAAGAAATGGCTCGTATTTCTCTTGCCGCCCACACACAGAGACAAGGAAAAAGCTTTCCACTTGCATTCCAGGCCCCTTCCATGTTGTCTTGAAGTGAGGAAAAAAGCATTGCGGGAAAAAAGAAGTCATATGATGGCAGCCAGAGCAGGGAAAGTCTTTCCCAGAAGGTAGTGACAAGGCAGAAGCCATGTTCCCCCTTTTTCCTGTCTAATTTTAGTGTTTGCAGATCTCTGGCTGGCTGGTTGAATGGAAGAGTCCAGGCTAGCCTGGTAACTTAAAGCAAAACAAGGGCTTCTATGAGCTATTTGAGAACCGTCTGTCTGCACAGACCCCTTATGCTGATTTTATTACTGGTCCCCTCCTGCCTTGCAGACACAGTTCCTGACCAGAAACCATGCAGCTAAAGCAGCACCTTGGTACCTGGCATAGCCCTCCACTGCCATGCTAAGTTTCAGGCCTCGGTTTAGGGCAGGAACCTCTATAAGATGCATGACTCCACATTTCCAACCTGCTGAGGAGGTGCTGAGGGCGTGAATTTTACACACTCCCTATCTCAGCTTTGTTAACTTTCCTTATGCAGTTGAATGAAGCAAATGTCAGAAGATGGGCAGCTACTGGGACAGCCACTGTCAGCATCTGTTCTCGTTGCCATGGTGTGACCCTGAGGTGTCAGAGCAAAAGGTGAGTTGGACCTTTATGAACAAAAGACTGAGACATACAATAACTGAGGTTGGCTGGAACCCCTGGTGCAACCCCCTGCTTGAAGCAGGGCCAGCTTAGGAGTTACATTAGATCTGTAAGGAGGAAAACCTGCTGATGGCAATGTAGCCTTGCTATAGAGAACTACGTGCTGTAGGTACTTTGTGATACCACAGGGTGTAAGAGGAGGTAAAACCAAAACTAGATAAACCGTAGATGGTTTGGTTTGTGTAGGTGTTGTAAACAGCTCCCAGTGGTCCCCTACAGCTCCGTTGGAGAGAAGTCAATCCCTGCAGTGAAGAAACTGTAGAAATGCAGCTGCAGTGGTCACATTTAAACTCTATTTCTAGGGAGCATCTTACAGGAAGAGCTGGGAGAACTTCCACCCAACACCACCTCTGCTGCTGCATCAGAGACTTGTAAGAGCAGCAGAGTCTCTCTAAAATCTCATTTCAGCTGGATCCTCTGAAAATCCCTTTCAAGCGGAGGGAAATGCAGGGACAATAATTGGCATGGAGCAGAAGCTCAGCTGTGCTAATGACTGAGGATACTGTGGGAGATATTAAGGGGCTGCTGTTAAGGTACTACTAATAATTTTCAGAATAATTTCCATTCCTATTTCCCCCCTGATGATCTGAAATTGCTGTGGGTCCTTTTAAAGCCATTCTGCCTGTTAATAGTTTATGGCTTTATTTGATAGGTTGCTTAGGGATAGCTAGGCAGCTTGTGTGTTTTATTTCCCCCTCCCTTCAAATAGAGAAAGTATTTTAATATTTCTTGGAAAAAAACGGATGCAATAAAATATGAATATCTCAGGCCCAATCACACTAAAGTGGAAAGCTCTGCCTTGAGAGGCTGCTTTGTGCTGATTCGTCTAGTTGCTGCGCTCTGCAGAGAGTTGGCAGCACCATCGGCACTCCAGCTTCTGATAAACATCTTCTTGTTTCAACTAGTGGAAAGGCTCACTCATTTAGGAAGGGAAGACGGAACATACATGGACCTCTGTGGTCTCCACTGACTTTTTTTTTTTTTTAATGAGTCATTGCTGACCTAGGAAAAATCACGTGATGATGTCCAAAATTGCCCAAGTACTGGGATTACCAATACTGTCATTTTAGACTGTGATCTTCAAGGTTTAGTAAACATGCAGGTGATAACAACACCAGCACTGAGAACTAGCTGCACAGACCCACTGGAGAAGTGTAGTGGTTGTGACTTAGCAGCAGGTGCTATATAACCAAACAGCATTTGACTGAGTGTGGGTAAGGTCTGCAGAAGGCTTGTCCAAGAGAAATGGAAAATCCCCCACTTCTGAGCTGCTTCAAGCTGCAGAAGGCAGAGAAGTGGGAAGCAATGCACAGGGACCAGACTCACTCATGGCTCCCACTTCTTGTTGCTAGCAGGAATCTTCTTCCCTTGCAAAGCATGAGTCATGGGATGGGAACTCAATCATGGTGCTGGGTTCTAGCTGGGAATCTTAGAGATTGCTTGAAAAAAAAAGAAGTGAAATGACAAGTGTTCGTGTGTATGAATGAGAGAAGGAGGTATCTGTGAGTTCTGGAAGGCGCTGCCTGTGGAAAAGATACGTTCTGACCCTTCAGATCCTGGCAAAGCCCCTTTAGGAGAGAGTGGAATTTTCCCTGTATAAACAACAATGCCTATATTTGTTTAAAAGAAAAAAAAAAGTTGGGAAGCCAGCAGATGTAGAGTCCTGATGAAGAAGAAAAGGAGCGTTGTGCCCAGGACATTGGGGAAACTGTTTCAAACCATTTCATCCGTATGCAGAAGTTGTCCCCATGGGCTCACCAGCAGCAGCAGTCACTCGAGCCCAGGCTGGCTGTGGAGTGGACAGCGTCGGGGGTGGGGGGTTTGGGACTTCAGCGAGAGATGTGAGTTCTTGGCATCTCACGGGGACTGGCACTCAAGATGGGGAAAAAATGAACAAACAGGTCTGTTCAAAGGCAAGTAGGAAAAATTCTATTTCTTTTGGAAGAACTCCTCTTCCTTCACAGGGCAAAAAGCACGCTGTAAGAGAACAAAAACTCCCTGTGAATAGGAGGAAGCTAAGTGGAAGAACTGCATCTGCTAGATTGCTCTTTGCCTTCTGTCAAGGACACACACACACACAAAAAAAAAACCCCAACAAAAAACCACGAAGAAAATAAAAATTAAAAAAGAGGTCAAAGAGGCAGCACAAGTGGGACTTTTTAGCCTAATAGCCAGGCATCCAGCTGAAGGAGAAAGAGAACTTCGCTTCCTGAGACTGGCACTCGAGAGTGAGTTTTACCATTTCATGTAAACCACTTTTCTCCTTTTCTGCACTTCACTCAGAGGGTCAAGGTAGGATATCGGCTGTGAAAACCCTATGTCAGCAGAGTGATCCTACCCTAGACCTCACCATGGAGGTGAGCGAGTTGTACATGAGGTGAGGCAGGAGCCATCGCTCCACCACCATCCCCTTTGGCCATGCTTCAGGAGGGCAAGACTAGCCGCAGTTTTCCAGAAAGGAAAGGTATGGCCACCAGATCTTCAGAGGGATTGCAGGTGTTAGCCCCTGTGTGTGTTGCCTTTGGCCCCATGTGCACATGCCTGGGATGGGGGCTAGGAGAGCAGGATTAGCCAGCCCTGATACACAGCTGTGGTGGCCTGGGAGGGATTCACCACGCAGTGTGACAGTTCGCTCTGTTTCCAAACCATGCACTCAGCTTGCCCACCTCCTTCTGGGCTCTGGATTTCACTCTGCAGGCCAAACACTGAAGTTAATTAGTTAAACAAAACTATTTTATTTTCTGGTTGTGCTCACAGTGGGAGAAAATAATGAAATAGAATTTTTATATGTAGGGTCCAGAGGAACTGTGTCAGGACTTTTGCATTTTCACTCTCTTTTTAGGGCATGATGCAGAAAATCATCGCAAACCTTTTATATGAGAGCTAGGGCCATTTTGCTAACTATCTAGAGAGAATCTGGAAAAAAAATTTCCAAAGAACACTTTTGCATGCATCAAAATTTCATTATACTTGTTATAGTTGTTATTCATTGTATTTTGTGAAGGTCATCATTTACATCATAAATGCCAAGAGATGTAGAGGCAGAAGGCAGAAAAACGGTGAGATCTGATGCTTCTTTCTCAAACCACAGAATTATCTTAAATGTCTTCTATTCATAAATGATACTTATCACTTGAAAATCTCAATTTGCACAGAACAAATTATGCTGTTACTGGCCAATCTACTTTATTTACTTTTAATAGCTTCCCATATTGTGTGGTTCCAGACTACACATCACATGGCACACGTTGTGAATGAGATACTAGATATCTTTCTCAAAGATCATGCACCCCAGGCTGAATTTTTCATTCTTCCTTACAGGGGCACCTTTTATTCCCTTTTTAGCATTTTGAGCATTCATGTGTCTAGCACATGAAGTACTGTTACAGTCAGATGTCTGTGTGAACACACACAGTTCAACTAGTGCTCCACTTCACCCAGAGAAAAAGAGAAACATGAGACACAAGATGAACTACTATGGCTGAAATCAGGCAATTCTTTGTCAAAATTTGGACCATCCTTGGAGAGGGCATCAAAAAGGCTTTCCACTAGTGCTGTGAATATGTAACCTGTTTTTTAGTTCTTGCTTTCTTTTCAGTTCCAGGAGGCTTTTCCCACAAGAATATGAGAAGTTCCGGTGTCTGGTTGACATTTATAGAGTACTGTCATTTGAGAGTGTTTTACCGAATCTTCTTGAGGGCAAGATGCTGTGTTTTCATATTGTACAATATACCACTGATCTTGTTCATTGCCAGGTGTGTTCCTGTATCACAAAAGTTCTGGCCCACAACCTACTCATAGAGAGGGAAAGTCTAAGAGAGATTTGTCAGGACACCACCTTGTTGCTGCTGGTTGTACGCACAAGGGTAAGCGAATGAATTTTATACTAGACTAGCAGCAGCCCTGTCAGAGAGGCTCAGTTCTGGAGTGCATTACCTGGGCCCACCCAGAAACCTGTGGAAAAGCCGAGAATTTTCCAGCAGCTCTCTTGGTCCTTAGCATAACAAAAGGTACCTTGGCTCTGACCTGGGCCAGAAATTCCAGGCTAATGAGGGAATACTGAAACCTCCAGATTTACAGTCCCGGTGAGGAACTCTGGTAGGATCTCACAATGGTGCAAGCGGACAAAAAGGTGGCAGATGAGCATCGGTGTAGATTCATGTAAGGTAGTATACCCAAGGAAAAGTAACCCAAACAGGGTGTATGTGATGCTAAACTTGGAAATGGTAGTTACCAGTAAATGAATCTGAGAGTCATCGCTGACAGATCTCTGAAATCATCAGCTCAATGTACAGTGTCAAGAAAAGCCAAAAAAGTGTAAAGTACCATGAGGAAGGGTACTGAGAAGAGAGCTTTGTTTTGCTGCTGAGCAAAACCTTGGTGTACCCTTACCTTAGCCCTGGGTGAAGTACTGGTCTCCAATGCTTGAGGACAAGTAAGGAGAGACTGACCAGGGGACTTCCTTATAGGTCAGGCAAGGCAAGAAGTCCTTAAGTCAATAGTAAAAGAAATGGTCAGAGTGTCCCTTCCTACAGGCCTAACACTACAGGGAGGGCTGAGGATCACAGCAGAGATGGACCATCCAAGAATGGCCAGGTTTACTTGATCCTCCTCCCACTGATGGAGACACAGGACTGGGATAAGCAATCCATCATTTGACCCATTTCCTATCCTCCTACCCTCTACCTGATGGTGGCCAACAGCTGAGAGCTTAAGTGAGTGTAAGAATGGGGTGCAGTAGCCAGCTGTTTCCCAAAATAGCCTTCTACACATTGAGCATTTTTGGCTCACACTTACCAACCTGAAGGTGTTGTTTTACTTAGGATGGGATTTTACTTTCCTTTTAAAAAAAAATTTAAAAAATAAAATAAATAAGAATAAAGAGCAAAGGCAGCTTTGAAGTGGAACTTTGTTATTAGAGGTGACATGCCAACCATGCGTAGGTGCCAACTGCAAAACTTTACTTTGACTGCTGGCTCATGAGAAAAGCTGGCAGCTAGGACAGGAAAGCACGTCCTGAAGAAGAATTTAGCCAGATGACTTTCAACAGCCTCTTTGACGCTGGGTGGCTGAGAAAACAGCGTGGTGGTTTTGGTGTGCACTGAAACAAAATATCCTTTAATAATTGTGTTCTGGGTCACACTGGGCTAGAGCTTGGACCACTGCGCTGACTCGACCCAGTGCAGGATACCAAGTTTTGCTTATGCAGGACACACAAACGTGGGTTGTGTGTTATCAGGATACTTCATTGCTGCTGCTACTATGAAAAGCTTTTTCTGATGAAAAATGAGGAAAATGAGCAACTTCCCTTTAGCATCTAGGTTGAAGCTAACACTGATCACGCACACAAGAAGCAACTAAGCTTTCAGTCCAAATGATGAAACAGTTCTGTGACCAGAGAAAACAGATTGAAAATGAAACTTGTACAAATTGTGTGGACAATCGGAGCTCTGCAGACACAATGTGAGAAAGATACCTAGGGAAAAACCCCCACATTCATCATGACAGACCATACAGTTTCCTGCAAAATAAGGTATTTCCTCTTGTTGGGATCACAGCTCAAAGGCAGCACTACCTTTTTTTTTTTTAATCTAAAGCCCAGAAAAAGTTGTTGGTTTGAGGGGTTTTTTTCTCCTTTGTGGCAAGTTGTGGCTCAGCTCAGGGGCTTGCAGCTTTCTACATCCTTATATCCTCTTCATCATTAGCATGAGACCACTCTGTGGGCCAGCACCCACTGAGGTGCATCCAGACTTGCAACAGTGGCTGATGTGAAGGGAAGAAGGATGTGGGAAGCTTCTTTTCCTTCATATACATAATGAAAAATAAGGCTGAAGGACAGTGTCTGCAACTGTTCAGAGAAGACCAGGGCCATGCTACAAGACACACATCTACCTGTTTGGCAACATCCATTTAGAAAGGCACATTCTCATAAACCCCATCTTTTTTCTTCAGATTTTTAAGGTGCTGCCAAACAAGAGAGACTACAATGAAAGCAAGATGAAGACATTACTACTGTTTGGTGGAAAGAAAAATCAAGAAGCATAGGAGAATCAACATTTTTTAAAAACCCTTAGATTTTCTACTTTTAAACACATGCTTAAGAGCAAGTGTTTCCGTATTTCCTTCTTTTCGGTAAAGTGGAGGATGGAGAGGAGAAAAGTATGAACTAAAAATAGTTCAGAGAGTAGACTTCCTTCACACAGGATAGGATTCAGGAACAGTTTAAGCAGTCTTAATATGTCTATTTTTCTATATATCCACCCACTAATTTACACACTGATTCACAGCACTGTGAGGAGCAGTGAATTTTCTCTATGTCACAGTGCAAAGGCATTAACTTGAGTTTATACCTAAACATAGAGTGGTTACATACATTTAGTTTGGTTCAAGACCATCGGCCCTAGGCCCTCACATAATTTTCTCCAACAAGCTCCCTTTGCATGAGTCTGGCTGGGTTTTTTTGGTTTTATCCTGCAGAGGTGGTGGGATAGACAAGGGTTGAACCAATGAATACATTAAAAAAAGGAACTCCTTTGGAACTTTAAATTAAAAAGCACACACACTATTTTCTTGTTCAAGAGGTTTTAATGAAGACTCATTTTTAAACCTCTCACACTGTACAACACATTTAAATGTACATCAAGCTCAGATAAAAAATAAAGCTTTCTTACAAAGTACATTTTTTCCAGTTAATTTTTTTTTCTTCAGTAAAAATAGCTGCTACATAAATCCCTCCTGATCTTTGAAAAGGAGTCACAGTTATTTCCAAAAATAGAATTCATATTTTAATCATACAGGATAAACTGCAGGAAGAAGAGACAAGTCAACTGAAAAAATAAGGCTTGTATATATTTTTTTTTAAAAGGACATGCATAGAAGTTGAAAAACATATGCCATTTAAAACAAAAAAAGGTAATTTTATCCATATTAATATTTTCATTTTCAGTTACAGAAGAAACCACAAACAGGCCTTTATGTCCCAGAATATAACATTAGTTTCTTGTAAAAATGCCAAAATGCACAAAGAATTGCCAGCTTCAGCCTTGGCAAAATACTGAGCCAGCCCTCCCTTCCCCCCCACCCCACCCCCACTTCATGTCATAGGCATACCATATGCATGCATACTGAGCACTTATGCTGTCTCTCAGGCCAATTAAATATTTGCAGAAGGTTGTATATCCTAGACAAACATAAAAAAAGCATTTGATAAGTTTACATTCGTTCTATTTCAAAACACATACAATTAGTTTAATTTACACTATACAGTATCTGTTAAATAGGAATATTACAGGGTTTCAAAAAGAATCACAGAATATATACAAACTGAATATTGAAATGGTATGATTTTTTCCTTCCCTTCTTTAGAAGGTTTTTGTGTGTGTGTGTGATAACAGTTGCTACATCTGGTTTTGGACACAGAGTGTTTATGTACCTATGCAGCACATTTCTGGATGAGTAGTAATAATAGTAATAATAAAACATGCTTTAGAACAAAACTAATATCGGTTCTCCTTACTGCTCATTTAAAATAAATTAGTTTCTTTTTTCTTTTTTTTTTTTAATTTAAATAAACTGCATGACATAAGATGTAAGCAAAGATGATGGTATTTTAAAATATCTGAGAAATAGTTCTGCTGCATCACTGGTTTCTCACCCAACCTTTGGTTTTAAAGCCAACCCATTATAAAACGGCAGTGTGAATAGCCAAAACGCTTTATATGGCAGTACAGGTAGTCGAAATGCTTAACCCAAGAGCATTTCCATGTCTCTATGACAGACCCAGGGTCTGGGCTGACTTCCATGCTGCTCAAGTGCCTGACACAGCAACACTGCAAAGCCACTGACGAAATAAGGCCACTTCCTTCCAGCTCTTCCTGGTTACAAAATCAGTTAAGGTCCTTATTTCCCAACAGTTGCACCCATCTGAACAGCCAGAAGATTAGACTGCAGATGGTTCCTAGACGCGTGATCTTCACCCCTGCAGCACCAAGTCACCGGGCTCAGTCCTCCGTGTCAGGCTGCACCCCCAGCATTGCGTGCAGCTCCTCTGCCGTGTACCCCAGCAGATTCTGCAGGTCGCACACGAAGCGATACACATAGCGTTTCCCTGAAGTCTTGTGGATGATATTCTTATCATAATAGTAGCGTAGGCCTCGGCTGAGCTTCTCATAGTTCATTTTTGGCTTGTTTTTCCTCCTTCCCCACCTCCGTGCCACCTGTCAGTCCAAAAAGAAAGCAAAACGCAATGGGTTTACTCAAGTAATGTTCTTCTAGTCAGCGGCTGATAAACACAGTTATTAAAATCCATTCTCGAAGCATTTTATTTGCTTTGGAGGCTTCAAATGCTATTGAGCTGCATGGGACAGCTCTTTAACTGGAAGCTGAATGATATGAAGGTCCTTGGAGTTAATGATTTCCCTTCGTTTTTGTTTAGTTTTGTTTTTAAAATAAAGGCTTCAGTGGACTTCATATCACATCTCCTAATACAATAGCTTTCCTACTGGTAACAGTATCAGAAAATGAAGATGCATTCTATTTATTTTTCATGACCAAAGCTGTAAATTCTCAAAATATTTCAAAAGCACCACTACTGTATTTGCTGTTTATCTAAAAGAATGGCAATACACAGAGTGCATTTTCCCCCGTGACTTCATGCAATCCCAGGCATTGTTGGCTCAACCACATCCAGTAAACTAATCTACCCTATTTCACTGTCAAGGGAACTAACTTTGTATACTACTTTAAAGTTTCAAGCTAAACAACATGTTCATTTAACTACAAGCAAATGTTGATATCCCTGAGCAGGAAGAGAGGGGGGAACACCACAGAGCAGCCCTGCCTGTACAATAAAGCATTTGCAGATAAAGAGATTTCAGCAAGTGTCTGATCATATAAATGCTTTATAGGACCCCAGATGGTGGATCAGACTCTAAATCTTTGTGTTCATCACAATTAGCCACATACCTCATCTGGGTCAGCAAGTTTAAATTCCCATCCGTCTCCTGTCCAACTAATGAATGATTGACAGGACTTGTCAGTCAGTAACTCCAGAAGGAATTGCCACAGCTGTATAGGT
This sequence comes from Todus mexicanus, assembly GCA_013389965.1. Classification (NCBI taxonomy): domain Eukaryota; kingdom Metazoa; phylum Chordata; class Aves; order Coraciiformes; family Todidae; genus Todus; species Todus mexicanus. Next base: position 19,650 of record WEIS01083203.1, read on the forward strand.
CCGCTGCCTGTTGAGAGAGACGAGGTGGGGAGAAGTCACAATTAATACTTGCACAAGCTCTTACCACAACCAATGTATGTGACCATACTCATATGACAGGATAGATCTTGTAATTACTGATTTACTTTTTTTTTTTTAATATCAGAAAGAAACCTAAGTTTTTCTCTATAAAACTAATCTGCTCCTAAGCAAGTTAAAATTAAAACAAGTCAGCTTTTCCATGGAAACACAGGATTTCACAGAATCACAGAATTTCCTAGAGTGGAAAAAGACCTTTAAGATCATCTAGTCCAATCATTAACCTACCACTGAGAAGACCTTGACTAAACCATATCCTGCACTATGTCTACATGACTCTTAAATACCCCCAGGGATGGGGACTCCACTTCCCTGGGCAAGCTGTTTCAGTACCTGATAACCCACTCAGTAAAAGAAATTCTTCCTAATATCCAAACTAAACTGACCTTGGTGCAGCTAAAGGATATTTCCTTTTGTTCTATCACTTGTTACTTGGGAGAACAGACCAACTCCCATCTCTCTACAACCATCTTTCAGGTAGTTACAGTGATAAGGTCTCCCATGAGCCTACTTTTCTCCAGGTTAAACAATCCCAACTCCCTCAGCAGCTCCTCGTAAGACTTGTGCTCTAGACCTTTCACAAGCTTTGTTGCCCTTCTTTGGATACGCTTTAGTGCCTCTTTAACACAAGCTATGTCTTTCCCCTTTCATATGGATCTCTCAGCCCTCACTTGCACCTCCCACCAGCTGCATTTCAAGCTCCAGGGCTTGTAATGCAGTCCTTGGCTTAGCAAACATCTTTGAGTTAAAAACAATTTCAGCAAGGACTACAAGAACAAGGTCTTACCAGGCAAGCCAACACTTGCAGAAACTCCCAAGAGTGGAAGATTTTGTCCAAGATACCCTCTTTTTCACAGACCAAAAAAAGCATTTGACTTTTAATGTGTTCTGACCTGCCCATTCTGGCTTTGGATGGGTAGTCCCAAGAGACTTCGTTTAGCAGCATTTAAAATTGAAACTCTTCCAGAATAGTGGTCTCTGACTAACTTATTAGGCATACCTTAAAACTATGCAACTTCATCACCAAGGTACATATTTATAGAGAATATGGATGTTACATAAGAGGAGTGACCACTTTGCTTCACTACTTACCAGTAAAGCCAGCCAAAATTGCTGCCGGTATAACTGGTTTCCCTTGCTCTACAGGATCACTTCGTTCTTGAATATAGTCTTTGAAAGACATTGTAGGTTTGCTCAGACACAAAGACTGGCTACAGTCATCTTCGAAACTCTCGTAGGATGGCACACGCTGTAAATCCACTAACGACGACTGGCTGTTCCAGGACTGCAGCATTGAATCTGAGCTTTCGTAACTTTCTGCACCACTGTCACTAGATTCATGTTCTCTAAGTTTACCTTTAGAAAAGAAAAAAAAATAAAGAAAAAGTGGGTTTTTTTCTCCCCTTCACTCTAGTTTGGATATATAAATCATGCAAAAGAGGAAAAAACATGCAGAATATGGCCTTGGACCCATGGTTATCATGCAAATGACAACTCACCAGAATTATCTATCAGCAAATTCAGATTGCTTCTTGGAAAATCTTGATTTACTGCACAGTAGTTCACACCAACAGCATCTGCTTGGGTTTTGGGGAACAATGAAAACTCTTGTTCTGGATTCAGGAGATTCGGCCCTGTGGAAGTCTGACAGACATCAGGCAGGAGACTAGGTTTGGGATAACCAAGGGCTTTAGGGTATCCAGGCATTTGCATACCATAGGAGTTCTGATCTACATTAACAGCTGAAGAAAGAGATAAAATAATTTTAGATTATTTTCCCTGCAGACTCTTAAACAGACTAATACACCTCCAACACCTCACTACAGTTGTACCACCAAGAAGTAATTTTCCCATGCAAATCTGACTAGGAGTGTGATAGATGCCACTGACCTACTGGAATGGCTACTGAAGTCCATGAGAAGATCCCTATCTAATAGGCTCCTAATCAGATTCTGTAAGTCTCCCTCTATAACTTGCTGACTACCAATACATCTATTGTTTGCTCTTCAAGGAAACTACAGGGCTACAGAAAAAGCTGGAGAAGATTAAGTGGTTTTGAGCAAAGCCCTCATCATTACACAGCGTAATAAGGTCGAGTTGGGGATTGACTGTGGTAGAATGAAATACAACACCAATCAAACAGTCCGAGGGAGCCAGCACTGCGTCCCACATGCTTTCAAAAGCTCCATTATGCTTCCAGAGTCTTCACAAAGGCCTAAACAACTCTTGCTGCTTGAACTCCAATGATGCCAGTTTTC
>WEIS01083226.1:0-11664 GCA_013389965.1 Todus mexicanus
TTTTTTTTTTTTTCCCTTTTGTTAGACTTCTGCTAAGCTGATGGAGTCTCACTGCCTTGTGTTCTTTTGTGATTAAACAAGAAATGGGTGAAGCACGTAGCATAACACATATCACTGCTGAGATCTACCCAATTTTCCTGGTTTTTCCATTAACATTAGTTATTAATCTTTATCCATCAATCCTTATTTATACCACAGGCTTGTGGCTGGCCAGGTATTAGGTGCGTATTCAGCTGCTTGCTAGTATATGGGCAATTAATTAACGGCTTTGAAAGCTGGCTCTGAAAATGGCAAACATGATTTCAGTTGTCTGGTGGATGTGCTCAGCAGCCCAGCGCTGGTTCCAGCCCAGTCAGAGGTTCCCCCCCACACACACAAAACACCAAACGCAGCTTTTGTCTTTGGCTGATTTTTTTTTTTTTTTTTTTTAAAATTTATTTAGCAATAAAACAATACTACAAAACATGGGGAAACATCTGCATTAAATACAGATCGTCTGTTACTTTTTCTCTGCCAGTTTTTAACCTGCTGTATTTACAGAGCTCTTCCCTACGGACCTTTGGGCAGCAGGAGCCTGCGGGGTGGCCACTGCCAGCCGGAGGATGGGGCAGCCCCGGCTCCTCGGCACTTGGCAGCAGCACTAGGAGAGGAGAGGGGGCAAGCAGCAGATGTCTGCTGCCTTCTGCTCTGCGTGAGACGGCCTTGGTGCTCCCTGCAGGAGGTGTCCCTTGCCCCTGCCCTTACCCCGGTGCAGTGGGGAGCTGCTGCAGGCTGGAGGGTGCCAGGGCTGTGTCTTGAACATCACAGTCCTGCCCGACAGTGGAAGGGATCTTCCATCTGCACTGGACGCCATCAAGCAAGCTGCCGAGTGCCTCATTTGCTCTGCTTTTGGGGCGCAATGTTATTTATTCCTAGGCCCATCAAGCCCGTGGGTGAGCCTCACAGTCACACCTCACCCTGCCTGAGTGTCCCATCTGCTGGGGATGGCGAAGACCAGCGAGCAGAAAGGGTGGCCCAGCCCTGCTCCTCCGTGTCCTGAACACTTGGGCAGCTCAGCATTTTGGGGCAGGTTAGAACTGGGCAGAGGCGGCCTCTCCTCTGACAAGGCTTTGAAGAAGGGCTGAGTTAAGACCATTGCTCCCACCACCACTCATGTGCTTAGAGCAAGAGAGTTTCCAGGCACAGGGACTGTAACTCAGCAAGAAAAAGAAATATACACGTGTGTGTGTGTGTGTGTGTGTGTATATATATATATACATACAGCTTTCTATATATAAACTCCTTTAATTATATAGTTGTAAGGCAGATTAAAATTATTTTCTGATATCACTGGGTATCAGAGGGGAGCTCTCCCACTTTCCGTGCACATCATACAGTGCTGCGTAGGAAAGGTAATTAAATCCGTGGTAATTATGGTACAGGTAGTCTAACCTGAACATCCACCGCGCTTCACCCCTGCCTTGACATCAGAAGATGATAAAGTGCTCAGGAGTGCCAGGAATAGCAAAAATTCAGCTCCCTGCCCCAGAAATCGTGTGGGAAGGTGCCGAGTTGAGCCCTGCTCAGGAGAGGGATGGGATCTGCTGCCACAGCAGCAACTGCCGCTGCTTCTGAGCTGCTCTCCTGCTTTGAGACTGGAGGGATTGAGAGCGATGGGGAGCGAGATCAAACCCCAGAGAGGGGCAAAGTGGGGTGAGGTGGGGAGCCAGAGCCAAAGCCGGGTCAGACCAGAGCCCCTGAACAGTTCTTGTTCCTCCTGACTGCTGGAATTTGTCTTGAGGACAGTAATCTATCCAATAATATACTCTATGACAATCCAGCTTTTCTTAAGCTCTGTGATTAGGGAGCAGCCAGAGCCTGGCTGATTGGCACGGTGCTTGCACCGAGGACTCCTGCGCACACCTCGTACCGGAGACCCCGCAGCCGGGACACCTCTGTACCAAGGCGTGTTCGTGGAGAGCAGCTTCCCAAGAGCCACCCCCAAGGTATTATTATACCCCAAAGGAGTCTCGTGATTAAATAAAAGTGAAAGCACAAGGGCAGGTTCAGTGCGACTGCTCTGCTTGTTGTCTCCTGAGCCATCAAAGGAAATAGAATCACTTCTTTTACAAAATAAACTTTTTGAACCCCCCCCACTTGATTTTGCTTTGTCTCTAGTTCATAAAATCGTTCTGGCTAAAAGAGACCTTTATGAAAGATCATCGTGTCCGACCCTTCCCCCAGCACTGCCAGGGCACCACTGCCCCATGTCCCTCAGCACCACATCTCCACAGCTTGGAAACCCCTCCAGGGATCAGGGGGACTCCACTCACAGGAACCCACTCGCCACCTGCCAGGTCACTGCCGTGGGCAGCCAGGACCAGGGAACAGGTTATCAACACGGAACTGAGATTATCCAGGAACGCACAGTGAGAAACAGGCCTGGGTGGAGGAAAATAAAAACCAAAGCAACAAATGTGTGGAAGGGAGGCATCCCGAAATGTGCAAAAATGCATAGAGGGCCACTCTGAAGGAGGAGGATTCTGACTTTGTGTGCTCAGAAGTTCTCGTTTTTCAGTTCAAAATGGACATAATTCAAGAAGAAAAAAAGTAAAAATAGGTGTAATAACTCATTATCAACCTCTTTGTTTGAAGTGAAAAATTTCCTTCATTGCAGGTCAGACAAAATGATATTTNAACAGCAGCAGAACCATCTCCTCATGTCGCCTCTGCCCTCTCTCCCCACCTCCTTGGCTCCAGTCAAGGCGGTTAAATTGGCAGAGGCTCTCCCAAGAGCCGCGCTGGCTCTGCCGGTGTTGGCGTGCTGATGCAGGAGGCAGCCGGCTCCTCCAGAGTCATCTGCTGGGACGGGAATTGTCTGATCATCTGGCTCGTGGTCCTTCCAGCGCCGGCCGTTCGCTGGCTGTCAGCGGAGCGAGCTGGTGCAGCCGGCTGTGACCGCGCCACGCCTCGCCATCTGAGGAGACGGCGCGTCCAGAAACGCTTGGCTTTCCATATGCTTGTGCAGACACTGTAACATCCAAATCCCTGCCATGGTGAGCACCATATGGGGGGAGCTCTGCAACGACGGGATCTTTCACCTTCTCCCAGGAGAGGGCTGTTGGAAAGAGCTTCCGCAGAAGAACAGCCAAGTACTACAGATAAGCAATACTAAAACCCCATCCCAGGGTACTCAGCCCCGCAAGTGAGCAATCACCGGCTTTGCTGCCTTTCTCAGACCTGACGCATCCTGATTCGAGCTGTGTTGGTGTGTACACGTGGCTGGAAGAGCGAGAAGAGCCAGCCCCCCCCCCCAAGTGATAATACCAAGCCCCATCACTCCCCAGGCAGCTCTGCAGAAGGGAAGAAGTTATGACAATAAACCCAAATTATGAGTCTGTTATTCCAAGAAGAGCCCTGCTGGGGCCCGGCTGGCACACGCTGCCTCCCGCCCCGGCAGCCCTTCACGCTCTGTATCTTCGCAGCAGCTGCTGGAGGAGGGTAACGCCTCAGAGCTCGGCACCACCTGCGGGTGTTGGGACCTGCCCGGGATGGATGATGTGGGGACCAAGATGGGCCAAGTTGGCTGCCTCCCCATGTCCAGAAGAGAAATCCTGCCTCTCCCTCTGCATCCTTCTCCTCCTGGCTGTGACAAAGCCATTCCTGGCCAAGGCATCTTTAAAACGATGGATAGAAGTATTTCAAAGTACACAAGGTGACCCCGATGTGATGGTGGCTTTTCCAGAAGTATTCCTGCTGGTGACAGGACTGTCAAATCACGGCATCAGAAAAATCTCGGTTCAAGACAGAGAGGCAGAAGAAGCTCACCCCACAACTGCTGAACTCTTCAGCCCAACCCAGAAATAAACGAGGGAAAATAACCCACCACCTTCAAGGGAGAAGAATCCCCAGCCTGCCGGGAACTGGTCAGCATGAACTGACGTCAAATCACAGTGGGCAAGAAAGTATGGATGCATCTACCTATATCTTTATGTGTGTGTATGTGACAGCTGAAGGATACCAACAGCTTTATTCTTGTCTGAGCTCGTACAGGGTATATGCACCAATTCATTCGACTGGCAAGACAGAACCAAGCTGCAGTTTACAGCCGCCCCAGCTCAGCTGCTGCACTTCACCCGCGTTCGGTCTAACACCAACCCCGCCACGGAGAGCGGCTCTCTCCATTTAGCATCACCCTCAACCAGGGGTCGTCTCCTCCGCCAGCAGTGACGCTGGAGCAGAAGGCAACAGCAACTCCTTCCTCACTGCCTCCCAGCCTCTAGAAACAGACTTTTTTTAGCAGTCGGGCTCCAGCTGCCTGGCAGAGGACACTGCACAAACGACTCCCGCAGGTCGCAGCTGTGACCGGTTGGGTTTTTCCCAAGGTGTCTCTTTCTTTCACGGTGTTCTTCGCACCAGGGAAATACAGCAGGCTAAAAGCTACGCGACTTTCTTATTTTTTTTCTTTTTTTTTTTCCACATACCACAGTAGAAACAGTTACCGAGTTATATTTGTCAGAGTCACAGTAGTTTATGCATATTTGCTATTCACAGACTGCAGAATATTGCCAATAACCTCACTGGTGGGGACTGACAACACAGAGATACATGCATTCAGGTGAGACCATAATCAAGGATGTCTATACTGTATTAAGCACATTCATTTTTTTTTTTTCAAACACCTTCCAGTAAAACCGATTCCTTTAAATCTGTAGTTAAAACTTTTTTTTTTGTTTGTTTCTTTTTTTTTTTCCACAGTTACGCACAAAATAACCTGTAAACAATTTGACATTACACTTATGTACAAGTGAACCACGTTGGAAAGTAGAGAGGTAATTCAGTGGGTGCCACTTAATCTACGTCAATGTGCAACAGACTGACTCAGCCGCGGCGAAGTCATTAAGTGCTTGTATGAGGTCCGAAAAATGTAACATGAGCAAGGCCCCGAATAGGTCACAAAAATCACCAAACCCCCCTCTAAATCCTGTGTTGGTTGGGAAAACATTGCACTCGCAGCCCTTGCGCCCCTAAGGCGGGCGAACGCCGGGTCGAGCACAGCCAGCCCCACCTCGCCGCGGCTCGGTGCAGGAGACACGTGAAGGGACCTCAGGGAGGACACCCCCTGCTAAGCCCCAACAATTCCCGTCCAACCCGCTGGGCCCTGCCGTCCTGTTTCACGTTGGGACGTCTCGTCTGATTAGCTCTGACTCCTGCTTTTTTGTGTTCGCTTCGTCATTGCTATAGTTTAAAATCTGTAATATCATACTTATAAACTGATTTTTCTTTTAGCTAAGTGATATCGGTGCCGAGAAAAATAATGTCTTTTTATAATATAAATAATTTAAAAGTGCTTTTTTTTTCTTTTGTTCTTTTACTATTATTAATCTACAAAACCCCCTTGGGGCATAAACTATCCATAAGACTGGACAATTATTTTGTACCATGATACACATGGGGCCTTATGCATAAAGTACTCTGACAGTCAAGTCCTCGCACGTACTCGCGACGGTGGGACGGGCCTCGGGGCAGGGCAGGAACCTGGAGAGGTTTCTCCAGCCTTCCTGGGGTGAGGAGAGTGGTGAGAGACAGAGGTGAAGGGCTTGGTTACGTTATGGTCATTGCAACACAGACCAACCTTGTTCCCTCCTTCAGCAGACAGCTTTGCGAATAAAATCAACAGGGACTCACAAAACTATAATTAAAATCCCCAGACACGTTCTCCAAAGCACTGTGAAGCCTCTGCATGGGGTGTGCAGGTGATTCAGGGAAAAAAACAACGTAATTTGGTCCCCGTGGATCTAGGTAAACTGACACATCCTCCCTCTGTCTCTCCTGATGCTCGGAGTCCTGCTCAGGTGTCTCGAGGTGTTTGGGCACGTAACGAAGCCCTGGGAACCCCCCGGGTTTCTGAGGTGAAAGGCTGGGGGGATGCAGGCAGTGCGATGGGAGCCGAGCTGAGCCCAGCTGAGCTGAGCCCCGGGGCGAGCCGCACTCACAGCCTGGACAGTGCCTGGGCACGACGGGCACCCACATATCCCCTGACAGAGACACGTGTGCCCACCACACTCCTCTGGCCCTGCCTCCCGAGCAGAGCTTAAACAAAACAACTGAACAGCCTGCGCTAACTAAGGAATCGCTCTGCAAGGCCATCGCCAACCGACCGGACCCGTTTGTCCTGCACGCGAGGGACGAACACTGTGAGCAAACAGCAGAGCATCGGGTTTTAGCAATGGCTTCCTCTCAGCCTCACTGACATGAGAGCCCATTTTTCTCGCGCAAAGGTGTTTTAGCAGAGCCTCAGTCCCACTGAAGTCAATCTAAGGTTTCAGTTTCAACAGAACTTTCGCCTGGTCTCTGTTACGCACAGAGAGTAGCTCAAAGCCCGGTTTGCTCCCCAGGTACTTTAGACAGAATGAAGCACTCTGGTAACTGAGTTCTGTTTTGATTTGCTACTGATAACTGACCAAAGATGTCCTAGAGACAGACACGGGCTCTCTCACTGAAACAAAGTAGAACTGAGCAGCAGGTTTTCAGAGTTCAGAACCCAGCCACCTCTTAGACAACCTGTTATTCCACCTCCCTTCTCTCCCCCCGTGCCTCCTCTCAGCAGGTGACCCCCTGCACAGCCCCAGGGAAAGCCCACGAGGGAGGAAGGTGCCCGACGCACCGAGTCCCCACCAGATCTCCCTTCTGCCAAGCTAATGTTTTGGTTTGAGGTACCATCTGGATACCCACCTACCAGGGTTTTCTCCTGCCCCTTCCAAGAGCGAGCAGTGCCGTGTGCTGAGCAAGGGCGAGAGCAACCTTGCCAAGAAGGGACAAGGCTGTGCCCTCCAGCCCGAGGTGCACCTGTGCATCTAGCTAGCTAGCTAGAGCGACAGGGACTTGTAGATAGAGAGACAGAGAGATGTAGGTGTGCATGACATTACCTTCAGGAAGAGGTCTTCCAGAGTTAACACATCACGCGTTTGTGATAAGACAAATCACCATCTCGGTGCCTGTACAGGGTGGACGCCGCCAGCAGGAGAAGGTTCAGTTGCTCTTTCCCGACCCACTGCCATCCACGCGTCAGCTTCGGGGCCATCCTGGAGCAGCGTTTTTAATCACCCTGGTCTTGTCTGTACCCAGCCATGGATCTCCACACCACCACAGGGTGCCCCCATCGGAGGGGGCAGCCTTGTTCTGCCCGGCAGAGGCAGAACAAGGTGCCCGTGGCTCATCAGTGGGGTGGGGTGCGGCTCTCCCTGGGGTGGTCCAGAGAAGAGCTGTGAGGCAAGGAGGGAGAGGAGGAGACCCTAGAGCAGCAGTGACAGACGCCACCCAGCAACACGGCATCAGGGAGGGGGTGGGTGGCTGCCCCCATTGCCCAGGGCTCCTCCACAGCAGAGGCTGCTCCACCTGGAACCTGCCGGCCAGTCCTCGCAGCAAAGAGCCTCCGAGCAGCGCGGGCTCCGCCTGTGATTACAGAACTTTAAGACCTTTATTTCTGCAGCACTGGTGGGTAATAACCATTCCATCTAGAACCGGAGACGTGAAGGCCACATAAATCAAGCCCGTTCGGGTGCATTTCATTTGGTCTAATTTTTCTACAGTTATTAATCATCGCGCAATCCTGGGCACCCTGAACACAGTCGGGGAACACGCACACACACGCACACACACACGCGCACACACACACACACATACACACACAGAGTGCTTCTTCTTCCACTCTGTCACACATATTTAATAGCCCAAATATTTGTGATATTAAAAAGAGACAGGGAGTGATCTGGAGCGGTGGGAAGGACAAGGTTTTAGCTGCAGTGTGCTGCTGAGGAAGGAGGGTGACCTGCCCTGAGCTGCACGCTCAGCTGGAAATCCCACAGGAGAGCCCTGTCTGCCCCAGTTTTGTTCGGGGCAAGATGTAGGAAATGCTGAGTTGGAAAAGAAAAACACTAGAAACTAACCAATAGATAACTAAGAGGAGCCCAAACCTGTGGATCTCGTGCAAAGCACTGATTTCCAAGTGGAAATGGGCCCTTTGAGCGGGTGAGCTGAGGGCTGCACAACTACCGCGCCTGAGCTTGCGTGGGGTGTCCTCAAACCCGAACTGGGTCTGGAGCCCGGTCCCAAGAAGCACGGAGCTGTCTCAGTGAGCCCAGCGTTCCCCAGGGCAGAGCCTCTATCCCACAGCCCTCACTCAGTGTCTCCACCACCGCACGTTCATGGCAAGAGGTCGCAGCCTTCTCACACGTGCAGCCTCAGCAGTGCTGCTGCCGCATCCAAGCCCTGCGCTCCAAAGACTGGGAGATGTATTGCTGAGAGGCTCTTTCCCCTCCCCACAGCCAGCTCACGCCTACGGATCGCTCTGGACAAGTATTGCTTCTCGGTTTTGCTGGTAAAATCTGCGTACTCACCAATAAACCCCTGCACAACGCAACACCTGCAGCTGAGCAACGGGCACAAAGCTCTCCCTGTGCGCTCCTGCAGACCTCAGGGCTCTTCTGGCAAAACAAAGACGTCTCCAGCAGGACGTCTCCTGCAGGCATGAAGATACCACCTTGCTGGAACTGCCTGAAGATCAAGGGAAATAATCTGGGCACACTTGACATCATCTCCCACAGCAGCCTCTGAAATTTAAGAGGGGGAAGCCCTGGAACCTGCAGGACACTAAATACATCAGAATCAAAGCACTTTGTGTTACCAGCACTATCCCTTCCCATATTTTTTTTTCTCTCTCTATATAACCTCCTTCTTCCCGCGCTTTCAGAAAGTGAGCGATTTCTCTGGAACACCCTAGCTGGGGTGGTCGCAGCTCTGGCCAGAACAGGCCACCTGGAGCAGTTCATTACCCCGTCGCTCTCAGTGGCTCACTCATCCCAGCCGAGCCCCCCCAGCACTTACCTGCTCCAGGTCTTGGTGAGCACTTGTCAACACCCAGTTCCTGGACACTCCTCACTGCTGTGCTCACGCACAATCCCCTGGCAATGACAGCCTGTTGCACCCCACAAGATTGACTCCTTGCCCTTCCCCAAGTTCCAGCACCCTGGAGGGGGGCGTGGGACCCTCGCTCCGATCAGAGCAGGACCCACAGCCGGTGTGTGGCGGACAACACGGGGCACTTGGTGCCAGCTGGAGCCAAACTCTTCCAGCGCACACACCTGGTGAGCCTGCAGAAATCAGCCATCGCCACCAGCACGGCCACCCTGCGGCCACCACTCCCGGCCCTGGAACAATCCCTACAGCTTTCCAACTGGGATCACCACGTGTTTAACCCACGGGCACCGCAGAGCCTCGAGAAACAAGATGAGAGTTGTGGGGAGGACAGAGAAGGAACAAGATCGCCAAACCCAGAATATTTTGCTGATGGCAATGAAGACCCTCAAACGGTCCCCTGGTCTCCACTGAAATGCATTTGGAGTGTCTCAGAGAAAGGGGGTGGGAGGAAGAGCGACAGTGAGATGGGTGTTCTACTGTTCAACCCTCAACGACCTGAAGAAGAAATGGAACATCCACAGACTGCTAGAAAATGCTCTTTTCTGAGAAAGTGCAGTTATTAGGAGAGAGCCAGAAAATCGTTAAGCAATATATATTGATATATATATACATATATATATACACAGAGATATATATACACACATATATATATATATATGCACATATATCTATACACATGCTTAAGGTAAACTGTCATGGCATAGCTTGTGTAGCTGGGCGGTGTCCACCCCTCCGACCGAACGTGCCGCGAGGAGGGCGAGGAGGATGCGGGGCCCACGCAGCCCCCGCCGGCTCGTGTCCCCACCTCCCACCGGCACCAGCGGCACCAGCACGGGAGCAGCTCCGGCCGGCGGTACGGCCGTGCCCTTAAGGTACTCAGCTTGTGTAAGACTCGGAGTTTACAAATAAAAGCATTTGTCATTGTGCTTCCACGACTGGAAAAATATTGTTACCCTACGACTATAAATGCTAAGGTGAAATAGGCAAATTAGGCAGTACTACAGAGATGGATTTCTTTTGCTTTTCTTTTTTTTTTTTTTTTTTGGTGACCTAACAAATAATTATTATTGGGAAATATTTTCGTATCGCTTAGAATCTCGCTCTACCGGTACTAAGGTCGTGCGCTTCCCCCACCCTGCGCCTATAGGTGGTACTTCCGCAGCAGTTCCGATTGCCAGGGATGTTTCCTCTCTGGAAACCTGTCTGGGATTTTGATTTTGAGGAAATCCTGGATACACTTTTCTAGCTCCTCCTCAATGGAGAGCTTCTCCTTCACCGCTTTTTTCTTGCTGGAGTTGGACTCCCGAGAGCCGGAGGTGAGAGTCCGGAGCAGGTCGCTCTTCCTCCGGATCTCCGACTGCTGCAGCAGCTGCACCGGCCCCTTCTTGGCCGGCCGGTCCAGAGTCTGTATGTTGGGCTGGCGGGTGACGGGGCCGCAGATGACGGTCTCCTGCGGGGAGCTGGCCTCCGACTGGCTGTCGCAGCTCGACGTCGACAGCTCGTTGCACGACGTGCCGCTCTCTCCCTCCTTGTCGCCTTTGCCGTTCTTGCAGCAGCAGTCGCAGTGGGACGAGGACCAGCGGGAGGGTTCACCTGCAAGAGGAGCAGAGAACATCCCGAGGTTACCAACAGCTCTGAACCCCCCGTCTGCACCCCAAAACAGGCTGTTCACCCACCGCCAGGCTCGCCTCCAGGACCCCCGGGAGCGGGCAGGGACACAGCGAGCTGGCACAGCACGAAACCTCTCGAGGAGCTTTCCTGAACATCACCACAACTGTCAGCAAAACCTCCACCCATGCTCCAGTGGGGGCTGATTCCCATTAACACCGGAGCTCCTTCGCGTGCTCACAGAGCCCCCTCATTCCTCCAGATACCCCACGGGCACCCCCAGCTTCAGCTGCCAGGCGGCACAGCCAGAACTGGCAGCCTCCAGCCGGGGGGCATCACCCCAGTGTCCCCACTGCCCACCCAGCCCCCGCCCCTGCGCACACCCTGCGTCACCTTGGGGCAGCCTCCCCCGGCACGAGGGCTGGGTCATGCACAGAGCAGAGGCTTCGGGAAACACGGCCCTTGCTTTGCAGAACCCACCAGGGATGGGAGCCCTGAGCGGCACTGAATTTACCTCCTGATTCATCCAGCGTCTGGCTCCATTTTCTGGTTTTCAGCTGGAGCTCTGCCCGAGCGCAGCAATCCGTGACAAAGGGGCAGAGCTGGCACCAGGAACAACTGTTCCCTGACCAAACCACTGCAATAATCATGGATTTAAATGTCATTCGGAAACATCCATCTTCCCACTAAAACATAATTATCGTTTCCAGCTCGGGCAGATTGGTAACATTATCCAGACGAAGAAAAGCATCGTTTAGCTTCGCAACTTTGGAGCAGCAGCGCAGGCCCTGCTCTCCCTCAGGGAAGGGACAGGGCCGCAGAGCCAGGCTGGCAGCTCAGCAGTGCTGGTAGTGCTGCGGGGGCAGGAGAAGAGCAGGGGAGGGGGAATGGGCTGGTCAGAGCTGCAGTGACAGCCCAGGGGCTCTTGCAGCAGCGATGGGCAGTGCTGGCATCACCCTGGTGCCAGCAGCTCCTGCGTGGCTGCCGGGAGGGCACCAGAGCTGCGGGAGGTTGAGGGGGAAAATTCCTCATGCCAGGGTCTAGAAACATCCCTGCTCCAGAAACAGGTGCTCATCAAAAAAATAGGGGGGAAAAAAA
>WEIS01083232.1:0-17121 GCA_013389965.1 Todus mexicanus
AAAAAAAGAAAAGAAAGTCCCAAAAAACTTACTCTTGCCCTTGAAAAAACAAGCCTCCTGCAGCACTCCAAACCCCAAAAGCGCCCCCACGCCCCTGCGTTCTGATGGACATACTTAGAGAAGAGACCCAGAGCTTTCCAATGAGACAGGTATTTATTTAGTTCAAGCGCTAAGGATTTTTTTTTTGTCGTCATCGTCGTTGTTTCATATTATCAAACAGAGCTGAGGTACCAGTGACATTCCAACATGAAGAAAAGGAACCTTTTTTTCCCCTTATACAATTTCTTCAACTACTTGTACCAAGACGAAAAGTGAGTAATGGGATAGCTGCGTCATGTACTGTACAACAATCAAGCCAGAGTGGGAAGGAGAAAAGAAACAGAGCAGAAACCTTCACTGTTTACAAAATCATTGTGAAAAAAGTCAGTTCCTGTGGTTCTACCGGCCACTTTGATGGAGCAAAATAAAATGGAAACCCAAAACTTGACAGATGGATGGTGCGAGGAATTATGGTGAAAAGAAAAAAAAAAAATAAAATTAAGGCTGCGTTGCTCTTGTGCTCACTTTGGAAGTGTCTTTTCTTAGGAAAACTGGGGTTAGGGCAGGATTGAGCCCTGCGGTCACGTTAAGCACTGATTATCAGCAAGGAAATACATTAAACGTACCTGGCTGTCTCAAGCAGACCTCAGGAACCTCCTGGGGGATAAATACCAAGCCACCGATGACTCATCCATGTTCCTGGGGCCACTGTGCTGTGCTGAACACAGATCTCGTGGGCTCGCTTCTTTCTAGACTCTTATTTTGTGTTTTCAGAGCTAGTTATAACGGGCCCACTGACCAAACCTGCTCACAGACGTGCAGCCGCCCTCCGCGAGCAGCTTCCATGAACAGCAGCCAAGCTGCTCGACCACCGTAACCCCCACGTGCTGAGCCAGCTCTCCTTGCAAATCCAGTGCTTAAAGCTTGTAACTGTGGAAAACGTAAGGGGTTCGGTTATAGCAGAAGCCCGAAAAAAAAAAAGGTATGAGCTTGAGGAAAGCAGCCAAATGATGATGAACTTAAGCCACGTGAAGAACCAAAGGGAGAAAAAAACCCCAACGAACCAAACTGACAAAAGCATCGAGATGAACCATTTTTGCACAGTTACGAACAGTACGATACAGGAAAAGCAGCCAGGTTTCCTTCCCCCCAAGAGTTTCTTTTAAAGAAAGAATGATCCTTTGTCACATATCATTGATGTTTATTTCAAGACATGCCACGTCAAAAAAAAAAAAAAAAGAAAAAAATCGCCTTTAATATTGCATTATAAAAGCACTTTACATCTCATTCTGCCTTTAAAGTTATTGTTGTGCAGAGTTGCTCTAAACCCCAGGGCAGGGCACGAGTCTATCACTCATTTCAGGAATGAAGAATTCCAAATCTTTTCATGCCCGTTTCCTGGTGGAAAGTGGTGGTCAGGATGATTCCCTTTCTCTTCCCCGGTTGGTTAGTTTAGATGGTAGAGGGGCAGAAGAGAACAAAGGAGGAGCCTGAATATGTGCTTGCAATTGTTTCTTTTAAGTAGCAATTGCAATGCAGACTCAAGAATTCCTTCCTGCACTGTAACTCAGCCATAATTCGCCCAGCAAACAATGTATTTACAATTGTGTTTATTAACTTACACAGCAACTTCACAATGACTAGTAAAGATTAAAAGGGTGCACTTCTAGTGTGTTCGATTCCGTGTTTCTCGGGTAGCTACAACTCGCGAACATCGGCAAAGCTCTAAACAGATTCCTCGGCAAAACAGAACCAAAAAAACCAAAACGAAACAAAAAAAGATGACTGAAAAGAGTAAAAAAAAAAAATTAAGCAAAGAAATAAATATCAAAGAAAAATGGTTAATTGTAAGCCTAGTTAAATAGAAAACTAAATTACTAGTTATTTAACCAAACTATACAGCTCTAGTGAACCACACTAAACCAACTTGGAAGACTGAACATAAAAAATATGCTAAAAAATAAAGGCATAAATCTGCAGAATCAGAAGTTGGTTTCCATCCTATTCAACTCCCTTCCTTTCCATCTAAGATCTCGCAACTAGATTTCTGGATGATCAAAGTAAACACCCCCTTCCCCAGCTGACCTACGACCACGTTACGGCAAAGCGGGAGCAATTCCCCCTTCGGCCACTCTCTCTCCCCTCAGCCCTGACCTGCCCTCTGAGCACAGCGTCTCCACAGGGTAATCCGGCTGCTCTCGCCTCTTTCTGCCAAATTTAAAAGGTTTCAATCCGCTTCGGCAGGTTTTAGAGCCTTAAGAGTTCTCCTAAAAACCAGAAGCAAACCGCTTTTCTCCTCCAAACAGATGAAACGTTACGTTCCCATCTCTCAGGCTGTAATAATTTACTTCATCGGTCTTCTACGTAAAAGGAAAAAAAAATGCTCTTAAAAATCATCTTGCACTCGAAACGTTATTTTCCCTGTTTCCTGCAAGTGTTTTGCTAATGCACATTCCACCCTTTCCTTCCCCCTCCCTGGATCCTCCAGAAGCCCTTCATCACGTTCAGAAAGACTTTTTCTATTTCTCAATATGCTTCCTTGGAAACGTGTTCAACGTTGCCTCTGCAAGAACTGAAAACCCCAGTAGCCTTTCCTGGTGTCGAAACCCCCGCTAAGGTTGGTCTAGGGAGGTTGAAAACCAGTCAGACTACCTCTGCTCAAGAGATTAAGAGCTTGGTTTTTATTTTAATTTCTTTTTAAAATTATTGTAAGGATAAGCGTTTAACCCTCGGCACACGCCACCTCCGCTTGCGTCTCTGACTGCCGCCTAGTCACCTCCAGTCTGTTAGAGAAATCAAATGGGTGAGATCCACAAGCGTTCTTCTGCACATACATCTCTAAGTCCAATTCAAAACTTACTCGGTTTCCATCCTTTCAAAGTGCAATATCATAACATATTAAAAAAGGAACAAATATTAAGAAATTGTACCTATTTTTTCTTTTTCTTTTTTTTTTCTTTTTTTTTCTTTTTTAAAGTTATAACTAGAATATGCTGGAATATTTTGGCTTTTTTTTTTTTTCTTATAAATAATGAAGACACTGACATTTTCTTTGTGTGTGTGTGTGTGTGTGTGCTTGTGAAGCTAATAGATCATCTCCACGAGACAGCCAGCGATGATGAACTGCAAATACGTTATTACTGAAAGGGGAAGGTTCAAGCCAATATTCACACTGCAGTCAATGAAGAGTAAAGGGAGGGAAAGCAAGTGATGTTCTGGAGGAAGGTAGAAGCCACATGGTATTAGCAGGAACAGCCTCCTTCACTGACAGGCTGCTCTTGAGGCTTTTCCAGTTTTATGTCAATCACTGGAAGAAATAAGTTAAGGCAAACCAATATCCGACTCTGTTTCCCTACCAGTGCAGCTGGGGCAGGATTTGGACTGGCATTTCCCCATCAGTATTTCCCACTGAAATACTTGGAAAGTATTTTCAAGAGCTTTTCAAAAGACCGGCTTCAAACGAGAGGAAAGATGCAGGTTTCTCAGCAGCCCCTCTCACCCTGGCATTGGTACGTTCTTAAGTATGCAGAAGAAAATGTAAGACCCCAAATGTCTGTCTGTAACTGGACTCTGCTCTTCCCCAGCAACCTCTTCTTGTTGCAAAGCAATTGCTGCAGCAGTTCAAGATGTATATGCTGAAGAGTGTAAACTAGAACACAGGAGGTTCCACTTAAATATGTGAAAAAAATTCCCAGTGAGGGTGACAGAGCCTGGCACAGGCTGCCCAGGGGGGTTGTGGAGTCTCCTTCTCTGGAGACGTTTAAAACTCGCCTGGACGAGCTCCTTTGGGACTTGGTCTAGGTGGTCCTGCTCCAGTGGGGGGATAGGACTAGATGATCTTTAGAGGTCCCTTCCAATCCCTGTGATACTGTGAAGGGTCCAATCACCATTTCCAGAGGGAACCAGTAAAGGCTTGGAAACTCACAGCTTCAAATCATAGAATGGTTTGGGTTGGAAGGGACCTTTCACGGCCATCTAGTCCAACCCCCCACCACGGTTCGAGACCAACCTGGAGCATCCACAACTTCCCTGGGCAACCTCTGCCAATGTCTCACCATCCTCAGAGTGAAGAACTTCTTCCTAACTTCTAATCTAAATCTACTCCCTTCCAGTTTGAAGGCATCGCCCCTCATTCTATCACTACACTCCCTGATGAAGAGTATGCCCTTATCTTTTCTTATGGGCCCCTTGAAGCACTGAAAGGCCACAAGAAGGTCTCCCTGGAGCCTTCTCTTCTCCAGGTTGAACAACCCCAACTCTCTCAGCCTGGCCTCACAGCAGAGGGGTTCCAGCCCTCCCAGCATTGCTGGGGCCTCCTCTGGCCCCGCTCCAACAGGTCCCTGTCTCTCCTGTGCTGAGGACTCCAGAGCTGGACCCAGCACTGCAGGGGGGTCTCCCCAGAGCAGAGCGGAGCAGAGGGGCAGAATCCCCTCCCTCCCCCTGCTGCCCACGCTGCTCTGGATGCAACCCAGGATGCCATTGGCTTCTGGGCTGTGAGCGCACGGTGCCGGCTCATGGCCAGCTTTTCACCTCTCAGCACCCCCAGGTCCTTCTCCCCAGGGCTGCTCTCCAGCCCTTCATCCCCAGCCTGGGTTGATACAGGGAGTTGCCCCGATCCAGGTGCAGGACCTTGCACTTGACTTTTTTCAACCTCCTGAGTAGATTGAGTCCAACCGTTAACTCAGCACTGCCAGGGCACATCTCCATGGCTTTGAAACCCCTCCAGGGATCATGGGGACTCCACCACTGCCCTTGGCAGCCTGGGACAGGCCTTGACAGCCCTGGTAGGGAAGAAATTGTTCCTCATGGCCAACCTAAACCTCCTCTAGTGCAGCCCGAGTCTGTTTCCTCTTGTCCGATCACTGGAGTCCTATCTCCTCAACGCTCAAAAAGAGCCTCACCGACTTCATCACTGAGCACGAGCAGGCCAAGATCCTTGAACTCTCAATGTTCAGCAAAGAACCCAATGGAAAATCCTCTTCCCCCCTCCATTAATCCCAGTGCAGCTGTTTGGGAGACAATCGTATTCAGTTCCTGCTATCTGCAGTCTGCAGGATGTCAAATTCAAAGTGCCCTCATCGGACTCCCATTTAGAGACTGGTGATCAAACTCCCTGATAGGGAAAGCGCAGGGCCAGTAACCAGCGCCTGTGCTTGCTACCACCATCCTCATTATTAAAGAAAGATTGTTGCTCATTAACCTTTTGGCGACCTGCATAATGAAAAAACGTTGATCAATCAAGTCCATACTGCATAAAGCTTGTGCCTTAGCAGTTGCAATCCACAGCTTCCCAAATCCTCCTCTATGCAGCAAGATGCTCTACAGGAGATGCAGTTTCAGCACCAGGCTTGTTCCCCTCCTACAGCTCTTGCTGCATCCTTCCTCCAAAGCACCATTTCCCCTCTGTTTACCAGCTGCCAGCTACATGATCCCTGCTGCAAATAGAACTGGCAACCCTGAAAATCTCCCTCTTCTCAAAAAAAAAAACCCCAACGCTTCTATTTCGTACTGTTCCCCAAGGGTGATCCCTTGTCCTCCCCTACACCACACAGATCCCTGCTGGTTGCGGTCAAGCACTGTAATAGGCTGCCCTGGGACATTACGGGATCTCCATCCTTGGAGATTTCTCAAGTTTCCCTGAACACGATCCTGAGAAACCTGCTTGATTTTGGAGTTAGCCCTGCTTTGAGCAGGGGAGCTGGAGTAAGAACCTACAGAGGTCCCTTTCAACCCAGCTCACTCCAGGATTTTGCAAGTCAGATCCGCAAGAGCCTACGGGTTTTTTTCAGGTCACTTTGCAGCCATTCCCTCCCACTCCCTCCTCACATCCAATCTGCTCATCCAATGAAGCACAAAATCCTTCTGTCTGCACCCTTCCCATTGTTCCTCCTCTAGCTTTCTTTCAGTTCTCCTCACTTTTATGCCACCTCCTACCCCTAAGCACCCCTACTGCCCCTGTCTCCACCCTTAACACCTCCAGTCTTAGCCTTCTTCAAGCTTGAAGGTTACTTGCCCCTATTCCCCCTCTGAGGCCTCTTTCGGGGACATCCAATAGCTGACCGAGGGCTGCAGGAGAGACACTGCTTCTTCCTTCTTCGTTTTCCTCGTTCACAGTGATGCCTGGCAGCGCTTTGCCACCACGGGACTGCAGCATGGACACATAAAGGATACTGTCTTCTCTACTTTTGTCTTGTGTGCTTTCCATTCCAGGCAAGGCAGCTGCCACACGTCGGAAAAGCTGCAGAAGAAGAAAAAAACCAAACCACACAGGGAACAGATCAAAACAATCGTACTTTAAAAGAGTGCGTCCCAGTTGATACAGTTCAAACAAGGATCCAATACATCCTTCAGTACTATTTACACGGCTCACACTGAAAAGCCTGACACCAAATATAACCTTTATTCATAGGAAATGGCAAAGCACGTTTTTTGTTGCTTTTGAAGATCAAATGTTACTGGCTACAAGCAGCAAACCTTCCATCACCTTCTCTGCAAATATGCTCTATTTGGAATCCAGCGTTTCCACCTCAGCTCCCACAGATGTGTACGGACCCCAATAACATCCCCACATCAGGTGGGAACTCGACCTTCACATCTCCACAGAGCATGAGTTACACAGAAGCACAGATAAGCACCGATAAAGTCAAATACAACGTCCTGGAGTCTGTCACCAATATTGGATGAGCTGGCACATACAGAAGAGCATCTGAAAAGGGCATATATGGATCTGTGAGGACAGGCTGAAAGAGTTTGGGTTGCTCAGCCTAGAGAACAAAAGGCTTCAGGGAGACCTTCCTGTGGCCTTCTTCAGTATCTGAAGGAGGCTACAAGAAAGCTGGAGAGGGACTTTTTACAAGAGCTTGTAGTGACAGGACAAGGGGTGGAAGAGGGGAGATTTAGATTAGAAATGAAGAAGAAGTTCTTCACTGTGAGGGTGGCGAGACACTTGCACAGGTTTCCCAGGGGAATCGTGGATGCTCCATCACTCGGTGTGTTCAAGGACAGTTTGGATGGGGCTTTGAGCAACCTGGTCTAGCGAGAGGTGTCCCTGCCCATGGCAGGGGGGGGGGAACTAGATGATCCTTAAGGCCCTTTCCAACTCAAACCATTCAGTGACTCTATGATTCTAATGACAACCCCTAAGCATCTTTCTTCCAGGCTCCATGTATCTGCGGCTCAGGGTTTCTATGAACCAGACAAAGGATCTTTCTTTCGGGAACTGGCCCAGTCCTCTTCTGAGTGCTCTCAACTTTCAGGACCCACTCCATTGTTACTGTATGTCCACACTCAGGGTATAAAACACAGAACAGGAACATGTGTCAAGTGAACTTGTGATCCCAAAGCAGTTGTTCTACTTGTCACTTGGACACTGTATTCAGTTTTCCCAGCAAGATCTGAGCTCCAAACTCTCTTCATAGTTTTACTGCACCTAAAGGAGGCTGAGAGGTAAGACTGAATGGGACCAACTCCCTCTCCTGCATTTCCTACCTTCGCCCCTGAGGCTCAGAGTTGTGCTTCCCACCACATGGCTTTTCCCCAGCTCTCTGAGTGAGGAGCCTACAGATTTGCCCACCATTAATGCCTGTAAATTCACTTGAATTTCCTGAGCCCATAATAGTCTTCTCCTGCACAGGAACAGCATAGTTAAGGGCTGGCCTTTGGCTGAGTGTCATTTCTCCAAGAAGCCGCCTTGTTCAGTTGGTAGGAACCACACACATTTCAACAGTACCATTCTCTTTTTCACGTGCCTCGGTGAGTGTGTGCGCACAGCAGAACGGGAGGACAGGACGGATCAGATGGATGGGAGGATAGACAGCACCTTTACTATTCATCAGGGTTATCAAATGACTGCCTCATTGTTTCATACCTTTGGAGAACCGCCCTAGAAGAGCTCCCATGCTGAAGCGCTCAGCACACTGCCAGATATAAACATCTGTCATAGACGATGTCTTTACAGCATTACAGACATTGTTACTACTATATGTTTCTTGCCTGCGTGTTATCAAGCATCCAGGGTGCTAGATGTTCCCAAGTGCTCAGTGTCTGCATCCATCAGTGTGTTAAAATCACCCCACTGCACAATAGACAGCAGCTCAGGAGTCCCAAAACGCCTGGCGCAAGTCTGACGTCAGTTTTAATGTGTTAAACTGACATGATGGCACATTATTTCGGTCCTCTCCTCAAATGACACTGAGCTAAACCACTTATTCCCAGTGACCCACTTTCCACAGAAAACTGAGCCAAGCCACTGTCAGACTGTTTATATTGTGAATGCAGGTACCTCAACAGCTTTGCAGATCGGTGCCCAAGTGCTCCTGTAAATTTGGCTCCGAGTGTTCAAATGATGCCGGGAAGACATTAAGACACCTTTGTCACCTTGACAAGCACCCTCCAAGCCAATCATGAGCAAGCCCCAAGGTATGTCACGGGCAGCTCTGACCTTTGCAGGGCAAGAGTACAAACACCCTACGCTCCCTGGTGTCTGACCTTTGCTGTCACCATTGTCTGTCGCTGACTGATGAAACCACTACCTGAGGAGAGGACAAAACCCACAGGTAGAAAAACAAAGCTGCTTTCCTTCGCCATTCCCATCATCTCCCTCATAACCACTCTAGAAATCATTTCCAGCAGCTTTATCCCGTTTTTTGACCACCAGCAACACCACAGAAATCTGGACTGAGACAAGGATAAGGGTCTGGAAAGTCAGTTCTTGACGTATTTCACTGATTTTAGCCAACAATTTCAAGGAAAAAAAGCTTAATCTGCCCCACTAACCTCTGCCACTACCCAGCCTCACTGAGAAGTTCAGGGAAATTCTCGTATGCCAACAAAGAAGTAACAAAGACCATGTCAAAATTTCAGATGCTAAACTGTACCAGCCACCAGTGCTGAACAGACAGCAGAAACACACAACCACTCAGAAGGGCAAAGATGTGTGAGACTTTCTGGTGAAAATTAAGGTAATTTTGACACAGGGAGAAGCTAAACATTGATCTAACTGTTCTCCTTGCAGAAAGAATGTC
Source organism: Todus mexicanus (assembly GCA_013389965.1). Lineage (NCBI taxonomy): Eukaryota > Metazoa > Chordata > Aves > Coraciiformes > Todidae > Todus > Todus mexicanus. The sequence continues at coordinate 9,063 of WEIS01083232.1, forward strand.
GTGACCATTGAGCTCACCACTTCTTGTTACTTCATCTGCTTGACTCGCCACTAATCTTCACTCTTCGTTCTGCTTGAAAAAGCAACATAACTGATTTTCCCAGCATTTTAAACCTAGACAGACACGAGCACTTTGGCTTCTAAGAATGCAATGGGGGAGAAGAAAGAAGTTGCAGATTTTCAGAGCAATCTCCCATCATATTCTCAAGGTCAGCATTATTTTTCCTTGCCATTCCAATCAGGTAAGAGGACAGCAGTGACACCGGTGGATGAAAAGCTGGACGTGAGCCGGCACCGTGCGCTCACAGCCCAGAAGCCAATGGCCCCCTGGGCTGCATCCAGAGCAGCGTGGGCAGCAGGGGGAGGGAGGGGATTCTGCCCCTCTGCTCCGCTCTGCTCTGGGGAGACCCCCCTGCAGGGCTGGGTCCAGCTCTGGAGTCCTCAGCACAGGAGAGACAGGGACCTGTTGGAGCGGGGCCAGAGGAGGCCCCAGCAATGATGGGAGGGCTGGAACCCCTCTGCTGTGAGGCCAGGCTGAGAGAGTTGGGGTTGTTCAGTCTGAAGAGAAGGCTTTGGGGACACCTACTGCGGTCGTTCAGTACTTCAAGGGGCCTATGAGAAAGATGGGGACAGACTTTTAGTAGAGTCTGTTGTGACATTACAAGGGGTGATGGGTTTAAACTAAAAGTGGGAGATTTAGGCTAGAGAGAAAGAAGAAATTTTCCACAATGAGAGTGGTGAGACCCTTGCCCAGGTTGCCCAGAGAGGTGGTCAATACCCTAGCCCTGGAAACCTTCCAGGTGAGGCCGGCCAGGGCTCTGAGCAACCTGCTCTGGTTGAAGGTGCACCTATCCAGTACACTGTTTTTTCCTCACATACGGCATCTTAGGAGTAATTTCAACCTAGTTCTTAACACAGGTTTGAGGAAGGGAAAAAACCAAAAATCCCTCTCATCATTTTTAAGACTGGATACACAACCGAGTTTGGCATCATCCTACCAGATCGGGTCTAAATTAGGTTGCTCGCTTGACGTCTTCAATAGAAAGATACATCTCTTGGCAGACGTCACACACTTCAAGATTCTAAGTGGGAACAGCATTACCATAAACAAATAATTGTTTCTAACGGTGGCATTGCTGTTTACTTCCTCCTTATACAATACACAGCAAGTGAGGGATGCAGTTGGTAGAGGGAGGGGTGGGGAGCTTTAAAAAAACCCCTCAGCTGACGGAAACCAACTGGAATTCCTGCATTGAAACTGAGCTGCTCACAGAAAGGTTGTGTTTAAAATACAGTGATCCTGCCTTTACGTTAAGAACCAGGAATAAAATGATGCTTTTAGCGGTACTTCTCCCCTAAATTATTTGAGTAAAGAAATAAAAGGAATTTGGCAACTAAGAAAAGTCAATGCATATTCTTATTAACCTTCAGCTTATCAGCCACAGCATATGTTAACAAACCCAATTAGGGAAACTTCACGATGGTTACAAAGCAGCCTGCTCTGCGGGGACCTCACTGCTTCATGGGGTCTTCGGGATCCAAGCCAGCAGCCTTATCTCACCCAAAAAAGGCACAGGCAGTTGCACATATACATGTACACATAATATAGTGTATATACACACACACATATATGTCTAAATATTTGTGTGCATGTGTTTATGTATAAAACCCCATGCACTGGTGAGCATTCAGGACTTTTTTTTCCACGGCAGGAGTTAAATGCAGCTGTCTGAAAGACTTAAGAGCCACACAAAGTCTCTTTCAGCATTCAACCCTGATGAAACTCTGAAAAAAACCCAACCCTCATCTCTCGTCATTAGTTTCAACTCATTTGCCAAAGTGTGCCTTTCCTACTACGCCAGCCAATAAATCCCCAGCTGATCAGTGTCACAAACCACCATAGGCATGAAACAGTTTTCACTGTAACACTCCGGCAGCAATATGGAAAGGACAGGAGGATCACTGTCCAGATGGAAAAGCCAGGCAGGAAACCTGTTCCCCAATGCAAAGCAAACAAAAATGTTTCCCTAATTCTCATTCCCTGAGGAGAGCCACCCGGCTCAAAGAATAATTCTTGCCCATCGGATAGACAGAAATCAAAAGAGCCAAGCTGCTCGATGCAGCCAGCTCTGTGAAAACAGGGTTATTCAAGGGGCCACAGCCCTTTAGCTACTGCCGTGAGAAAGTTTTTCTGCCAAGTGCCATATTCAGCCCACGGCTCTTTCAGAGCAAACATGAAGTGTGCCAGGTACTGCTGTAAGGAGGTCTTCAGGGCTCTCCCTCCTCTCTCACTCTACCCGACAGCAAAATGAACCCTGACATATTCTGGGCATGAAATCCACAGGCTAACAATAAGATTCCCTGAAATACAGACTGCTGAGATAGAGCATGAATCTCAAAGTCTTTTAAAGCTTATTCAGGGCTGACAAATAAAATGAATCAGAAACTACGATTCTCTGCATTAACCGAAGCAAGTTATCTACTTCTCTCCTTCGTCTTAAGGCTCCCCTGGCAATCAGCCTTTGCTGAAACTTGCAGGATCCAAAAGCCAATTTTTTTCCCCTTTATTGCATCAATTTAACCCCAGAACAATACTATCACCATTTTTACTCTGCAATATCACTTTTCTTTCAACACTCCCTCCCCAAGGCGAGAAGGAACAGTAAGTGTATAGGCCCCTGGTGACTGGAGACAGCTCTACCTTAACAGATCCAGCAGTACACAGCAGCAGCACAATTAAGTTTGACAGTGTGCAACTCGAAGAGATGAGGCTTGTCCCAGCAGCTCATCAGATCAGTCCTCAGGGAAAAGAAATGCCAGAGGAGTCATAAATGACAGCCAGCCACGTCCAGGTTTCAGCCAGCACGTGCACAGCCTGCAAATCCTCTTCCTTCTCTGCAGTGGCTACATGGAGATAGATCCACCACTGAGCCTCTAAACAAAGCCACAGGTTACTCACTTCCATCTCAGCCCCCAGCTCTGTGTTAGTTGAGGTGCTGTCTTCTGAGATGTCCCCCTTGCCAAGGCCAACTGTACAAGGTTCAACAAAGCCAAGGGCCGGGCCCTGCCCTTGGGTCACAACAACCCCCTGCAACACTCCATCCCGGGGCAGAGTGGCTGGAAACTGCCCAGAGGAAAAGGACCTGGGGAGGGGGCGGTTGGTCAACAGGCAGCTGAAGATGAGGTAGAGCGTGCCCAGGTGTCCAAGGCGGCCACCAGCATCCTGGCTGAGATCAGCACTAGTGTGGCCAGCAGGACTAGGCCAGGGATCATCCCCCTGGACTGGGCACTGGGGAGGCCACCCCTCACATCCTGGGTTCAGTTTTGGGCCCCTCACTCCAAGAAGCACATTGAGGGGCTGGAGCGTGTCCAGAGAAGGGCAACAAAGCTGGAAAATGGTCTAGAGCAGGAGTCTGGTGAGGAGAGGCTGAGGGACCTGGGGTTATTCAGAAAAGGAGGCTCAGGGGAGACCTTCTGGCTCTTCACAACTCCCTGACAGGAGGCTGGAGCCAGGTGGGACTGGTCTGTTCTCCCAAGGAACAAGAGAGAGGACAAGTGGAAACAGCCTCATGTTTTGCCAGGAGAGGTTTAGGTTGGACGTGAAGAACAATTTCTTCCCCACAAGGGTTGTCCAGGCCTGTCCCAGGCTGCCCAGGGCAGTGGGGGAGTCCCCATGATCCCTGGAGGGGTTTCAAAGGCGTGGAGATGCGGCACTGACGGACGTTGTTTAGTGGTGCCCTGGCAATGCTGGGTTAACAGTTGGTGTCCTGGTTAGAGTAGAGCAGGCTGCCCTGACACTAATCCTTGACAGTGGGACTTGATGATCTTAAAGGTCTTTTGCAACAAGAACAAATCTATGATTCTATGATTATTTTTTTCATGTCACAGGGGAAGGGCAAAAATCTTATCATCAGTATGTTCCCCTCTATTTCTTTGTCGGTAGAAGATTCTGGCATTGAAATACATGCTGTTTGAAGCCTGGTGCAACTCAGCTTCTAGTCACACTACAAAGCCAGGTACTCTGGATTTGTAGGATAGCTACGGTGAGAACGGGACCAAAGACAGTGCCCTTTCCCCTTATCAGAGATACCTTCCAGCAGAAAAGGATGAACGAGAAGCTAAAAGTAGCACACAAGGTCAAAAGTACCCTGGTTTCCCACTGATGGCTAGCAGACAAGTGACATGGTCGGGGAGATGAAAAAGTCTTAGCCACTACTCTCCCCAAGAAGGACAAGAAATTAAGCTTCTTCCGTATCCTTAATGGCTAAAACACTGCTTCTGAAACCTTGTGGACAGCATCCCTTGGACAAACTCAGTGCTTTGGTCAACACAAATACTACTGATTCACTACCTATGAGATGATATTATTCTNGAAATACTCAAGGTCAGGCTAGATGGGGCTCTGAGCAACCTGCTCTCATTCAAATGTCCCTGCTCATGGTAGAGATGTCAGGACTAGATGATCTTTAAAGGTCCCTTCCAACACAAAACACATATGATTGTTTGGAATTCGTATCTCCGACCTCGAAGAAGAGACAGAGCTCCATAAGACACATATGAGGCAATAGTAAAAAACAGAGCTCACTCTGGAACTGGTAACATGAAGATGTAGACATCTGACACCACACACAAACTAGAACTTTAATGAGAAGGGGGTGGAAATGCAAAGAAGCCAACAATGCAGAACTGAGTGTTCAGCTTCATCCCAGGTTTCCTTCTGCATTTACTTGGCCATTCCCTGGCTTTAACTCCGAGCACAAGGTTTAGATCCAGGAGATAGATTTTGTGCTGGGAAGAGAGGAGAGCAGGGAACCAGCAGGGTTTGGTCAGCTTTTCTGGGCTGCCCAGACAGGCTGCTAAATGAAGTACTGACAACCTGAGAAGTTTTAACGCTGCATAAGAGTTTTATATAGAAGAAAATCTAAAACAAACCAGTTCACATTCCCTAATCTACACACTTCTGTCATAGGCAACATCAAAGCTGCGTGGTAATTGCTACATCTGAACCTCTACCCTAGTGCACAAACCAAGGGCTCATCAACTAGCCTAGATTCACTTTCACATTAATCTTTAATATCTGGCACTAGGTGATCTTAATTTTTACATAAATGTGTTTCATTATATGTAGTAAAAATATGGACTGTGTAGCTAGAATAATTCAACACTTGAATTAAAAACCTGTATTAAACTTAACGCGGACAGTAATTGCTCTGCGGAATCAGAATATATTACGGATAGAAGTTATCAGTTATGGGAAGGTTAAATTTGCATAAAGCTTATTAAAGGCAGACTCCATACAGCTTCCAGGAAGGACCTTCATTTTGCAGTTCTAAACATATCCCGTTTCACTGGGGAAGAATTTATTGACAAGCTAGTAAAATAAATTCATATAATTCAATAGAGAAGCTGCAAGGAAACGGAGAGCCAGGTAACAAGAGGTATTAAAAGTCTTATCCTTCAAGAATTGTTTCAAAGACTGCTTATTAAACTAATAAAAAATGAGTTTCAGATAAATAGAATAGCTTTGAAGTTCCTGAAAATCCCAGTTCAGGCCTGCAATACAAGGATCAAAATTCAGAAGAAAAATCCATTTTTAGCTCTGAATAACCACTTGTGTCTTTTGTTTTCAGATTTTATACTGAGAATAAAGTCACTTAAAATCTGTCCTCTTGGCCAATTCTGACTAGACTTTACACTACATGAAGTACCCACTGGGATTCCGATGCTGTGATATGTAACATACCCAATTTTTTTAGACCCTACTGTTTACTGATGTAATGAAGAGCAAGAATTACGTCTCAAAACCCCGAATCTTCCATTCAATACTGAGGGAACTAGTCCCCAGGTTCTCATCACCACCTTTTCTTTTTTTTTTGCTGGAGCTGAATTATCAAACCTATTTTCTCATAGGAGTGGTCTTACAGCAGGTAACCTGGCAATTAAAATCAGCAGCGTAATTTGCCTAGACCTCCATTACACAACTAGGAATTTTCTCTAGAGAATGTGCAAGTGAGGCTACAGCTGAAGAAATGGCTTTATGCTCTGACAATCTCATTAATACAATCCCTGAACGGCTTCAGCATAAAATACAAAAAGGCAGAGTTTGTTCCTTCATTATGTATTAAGTGGAGCTACTGTCCTTAATGATGAAGGTTGTGGTAGCTTTACAAAACACATGTTTTATTAAATGACAGCGTCTTAGGCCAAAAGGGACTACAGGCCTATCAGACAAGATTTTTCTACTTGTATCACAAATCATCGGGGCTCCAAACGGCCCTGAAAGCCACAAACTACCTCACAAGCTTGGACACGGACTTCTGGAAACGCGTCAGCTGCACAGCAGCTCCCTGAAGGCAAGAGGGAGTATAGAGCTTCTTCATCATCATTTCTCTCAGCGAGGCAACTGCTCTCAAGCGCACACCCCCCAATCTAAGTAAACATTTAGGATTCCAGCACAGAATCCAAGCCTTAATTACAAGGTAGCCTCTGTGCTGTGGCAGGATAATTGGTGGACCCTGGAAGTGAACGCTCTCCTGCTTGCTAATGTACTGAAACGCAGCACTAAGTTAACACGTCTAATTATTCCATTACACAGTGAATAATTTGGCTACTAATATACAAAGTCAAGGGACATTTTAATAACAGACCCTTTAGTCCTGTCTGTAACACACAAAGTGATTTATAATACGGTTTAGCAACTCCTGGTACAGTTCTATGTAAAACTCGATTTGTGTAGCTAGATATATAAAATATACATATGATTATATACATGTGTGTGTGTGTGTGCAGGCATTTGCTCTGTGGGGAACCCCAAAAATGAATGTCTTCTACATCTTGCATTTCCTCCTACCACAAGACCAGCTGCCAAATGCTTTAACGGCCACGGCTCCGTATGGGGAATTGCTGGATCGATCAAAAAGCAGGATCCCATTATGCACCAAGTCAATAGGGACGTACAGCTCCCACTCTCTACTCAGGATCTGCTAGTAAGCGTTATTTGCTTACGTAACTAATAAGCTCAAACAAAATTTCTTTCATGTAAACACCAGATCAGCTCAGCAGTGTTTACGACTTTCACCAGTTCACTGTTTGCCAAGTGATTGATCTTCGTTAACGTAGTGCTTAAAACTTCATCTAGCAGGTCAGAATTTAAAGAGCTGCAGCTCATGTCAGGACATAAAATCTAACTTTGTTGCAGTTGCATCAGCTCAAAAGACGTTTCACGGCTTTCCTCCAGCTCGCCATCTAACAGAAATAATGAGCTTCAGCTGTCCAAGAGCATCTGCTCACACCTTCAGTGCCTTCCAAAAGAGTGGGAACACCAGTTTACAGTGTCTCACTGTACACTGGAAGCGTTTTAAGCCATTGCAACCCTCCTTGACTGGTTTGCCCATATTCATTCACTGAATCCGATACCAGCCCTCAGGCTTGTTTCCCCAACTTTCAGCTCACGCCATAATGCCTTCAACCTAAACACCAAATCTAGATACTCAAAAATCCCGGAAGGCATGATTCCATACCCACAAAGCTTCTTCAACACATCCTCTTTCCTAAGGGTCATTTGCTGGAAGGTCAGAGATCCTTCTGAATCCAACTGGTGCTTGCCATGTATGAGCTACAAATGTCCCTCCAACCCCCTTCACAAGGGCCTCCCGATGTCCACGGAAGTCCTATTTCCACAGAAGTGCATTAACAGAAGTAGTCTCAGGGCTGGTTGACTCACCTGTTTTACATTGTATCCTGCTTTTGCACTAGTTTCAATGAACATTACATTCAGCTCTTTGGCTTTTCTTTCTCCTTCTTCAATGGACACTTGTCTGAGGAAGATAACACAGAATTAGGGGGAAAAAAAAACCACAACCAAATGAATAAATACCTAGAAACCTAAGATTTTTGTCTTTAACACAAGGGGTGACTGCTTCATTAACAGTTCTGAAAATATTTAATGTTTGGGCTTTTTATGGTTTTCCAACAGTTTCTGGTGGAACAGGCTCAGTGGGCCAACTAGACTCCTCCAAACCCCTGTCCTGCAATCTACTCTATTTGCAGATGTCCCTGCT
>WEIS01083242.1:0-16581 GCA_013389965.1 Todus mexicanus
AAAGGTCTCTTCCAGCCACAATGATCCTATGATTCTTTGATTCTGCAGATGCCTTGATTTGAAATATTGTGCCTCAGTTTCTCCTGACAGCAGCTACCCAAGTGACAGTATTGGATGTATAGAACACTCCATGGGTCAGAGAGAGAAGAACCAGGACTTGCTAGTCCCTTATGGGGAGCTTTCCATGCAGCACGTGATTTTACTGCAGCCTGCGATTTTATTGCAGCCTGCATCACCTTTTGAAGTGCTTTCTCTCTTTACAGCTGTGATGTCCTGTCCTCTGATGCAGACACTGCTGGTGTCCTGCCCTTGGTTAGTCTGTTCGCTCTGGTCAAACCCCACATGTCTGCATGCCCAGCATCTCCAGAAAAAAACAACCAACAAAAAACAAAACAACAACCAACCACAAACCCAAACAAAACCACAACAATACTCAACAGACCAACCATACATTCAGCTTCCTAACTTATTTGCAGCCATCCACATCTCAGCTGTCTGCTCCCATGCCACAACCTGCCCATATGCCTCAGACACTGAGGCCACAGGCGTGACAGGAGATGGCCTTGCACTTGTCCAGGAGTGAGCATCACTGAAGCCACTCCAGGAGACAGTTGGAGAAAATAATGGTGCCCTGCATTCACATGCTTTTATGGATGCAATAGAGGTGTTGACCCTCCACAAGCTGCTCATCGAGGTTACACTCACAGTGCCACAAAGCTACTTAGACCACACTGGGAGTAATGTCCTGTTTTTGTCAATTTATGTGAAGGCAGATATTTTTGTGTTGGAGAGAGCGCAGTGTAAAGTCGTTTAGACAATAAAGGAGTGACAGGATTTCCACAGGAGAAGAGATTAACCAAAGTGGGATTATTTTGTTCTGAGAGAAGATGATTAAGAGGTGGCATGATTGAAGTATTTAAACTGGCTCAGGGTTATTATCAAATTAAGCTGTACTGGAGATTGCTGGGCAGCCATCACTCAAGGGCAGAGCAGAGGGCTTTGCAGTAGCTTCTCTCGTAGCAGAGGGCAGGGCTTTGGCTGACCCAGAAGGAGAGCCATGGATGGAGAAAGACGTGTGCTGCTGTGTGCAACCAGACAGAGGTTTGGGCAGGTTGGAGAGCTGCCTATTGCTTAACTGATCATTTTAACCTTGGCACCATCCTCATTTGAGCATCAGGATACAACATACAGGTATTTATTATCCTCCATGCTTTCAGATGGATGGTCTCCTCACCCTCAGCAGTGCTGTCCTTTGCACCTACAAATTACCATGAACTCCTGTACTTCTGACACCTCTTCTCTCCAGGCTGACAGGGCTAGGTGCCGTCACCTGGTGCACACAAACATTTGCCAAGTGAGATGTACTGAGGTCTTGTACCTTGTCNAAACCATCAAGTAATTGAAGCCCCACTACTGTCAGTGCTGAGGCTACTTTTGGCCAACCCCTGTTTTCCATCTTAGAATCATAGAATCATTTTGATTGGAGAAGACCTTTAAGATCACCAAGTCCAAACATTAACCTAACACTGCCAATCCCACCACTAAACCATGTACCTCAGCACCACATCTACTCGGTCCTTTAAACACCTCCAGGAATGGTGACTCCACCACCTCCCTGGGCAGCCTGGGCCAGGGCTTGACAATCCTTTTGGAGAAGTTTTTCCTAATGCCCAACCTAAACCTCCCTTGGCACAATTTAAGGCCATTTCTTCTCGTCTTATTTTTGTCTCTTGCTGTAGTAACATCCAGGGTAGGTCAGAAGAATCCCATCTCACAGGTGGTGATGTCTCCCCGTTCATTCACAGGCTGTCTAGACAACTAGTCTGCAGGTGGTAGCCACGTTGCCAACATCAGCAATGTCACACCAGCTTCATCCATGGGCTCAGACTGCAGCAAGTTTGTCTCATCTTTACACACACAAACACACCACCCCTGCCTGAGATCACAGGTCCCAAAACACCTTTGGGCTTTGCCTGGGGATGGGAGCAGCCTAAAAAAAGCAAAAGCTTGGCTCGTGATTGACAGCACTGTTTTCTTCACGAGAACGTGAGCAAAGGGTATAAACTCAGACAGACTCACCTTCTTGCGCAGGAGCGGTCTCCGAGCTGCCTTCCGCAGAGACATCAGGCCTGGTGCCTGGGAGGATAGGTAAACAGCTCATCAGAGCTCCTCAACATCTGCACAGCCTATCTGGAAAACATGACATGAATGCTTAAAAAGGGCACTGGAGCACAAAAACCGGTTCTGCCCCGTTGGGCTGGTAACAAAAGCAATTAGCTGGCGGAGGTGGGAACAGAGACTTTGGGCTCTGCTTATACAGCTGATTAGGGGATCATCTGTCAGTCTTGGCCTCTCCTCGAAGCAATCCTCCAACCGTGGCTATGAGCCAGAGAAGAGAATAGTCCTGAAAGGCCAAGACTTGGCATCTGTCTGCAAGACTGGAGAGTTCCTACTGGCTCTCCAGCTCCATGTGAAAGGCTGGCCAGTGCATTTTGCACGCTTGGAGCTGTCAGGAAGAAGCTGTGAAAAGTGGGGGGTTTTTGCACTTCTTTCCACCAAATTGTCTTCTTTCCTGCAAGGACAATCATTCCAGTTCTTTCCAATCTCACTTCTACCATTATCCTGCTGAAGCTCCACCTTCCTGGGAACAAGAGCTCCAGGGCTCCTTCTTGCAGAGCACGATAGGAAAAGCCATCCCTGGTGTCTGCAGTCATTACTGTCTGATGAGGAGCACACAACTCGCATCCAGCTTGCTCCTTCACCTCGTGGCCCAGCATGGACTTCTTCTCATCAGGATCCCACCAGAGTGACATTAAGTCCCTCAGCACCTTTAATGAGTCTCTGCCCTTCCCCCACATTGGACAGAAGCCACTGTGAGGGTAGCTGCTCCTAATGGATGTGCATTGAAGCCATCGCCATAGAGGCCACTAATAATTCTGTTCTAATGTCCTCCTGTCACTGCCCTGTCTGCTGCTGATGAGCTTGGACGCTGATGCATGCCAGCACAATGGCTGAGTCACCCAGGTCCAGCTTCATCAAGGATGAGGGGCTGGCAAAGAGAAGAGACACAAGCTGAGGGGGGGGAAGGACTCAGAGCAGGTTGTCTGGCACAGAGTTGTGCCAGGAGATGCTTTGAGAACGTGTGGACACGCAGGTGGACAGATAGAGGCGTGTGTTGCAGCTGCAGGGCCAGCACATCACGGCTGCTTCCCAGACTCTGCAGGCAGGAGGGAGAGTGGACAAAAGCCAGACATTTTCCAAAGCACTAGGGGCTCTGCCTGGGCTTGTGCACCCAGTGCTGGTTCTCTCAGCCATAGGAAATCCAACATCATCACCTCAGAGGTGTGCAGCACTGCCACCTCCCTACACAGGCAAATCCCATCCCTTCTGCCACCCAGTGAAAGCACACCCTGCCCTCTCCTGACTGAATCCCCAGCGTCCCCACCTACTAAAACCTTTAGGGAAAGGATCCCAGTCTCCCAGGAGCTCCACTGCCTGTGGTCCCTCTTCGTATCACTCAAAGGTAGAGGGAGCTGGATATCCTCTTGCATTAGGATTCACCCTGCATCTTGCTAGGGTTGTCTTGGCCTCTTTCCATGGTGACTGGGAGAGCTGTTTGCCAAGATGCTGACCTGAAAGCTTACTTGACTGAGGGTCTTTTACCATCCTCTGCTGGAACTTGGTCTGGATGGCCTTTATGATCCATTTTTAGCCCCAAATCAACTTGTTTCCACATCTTCAGGGCGAAAACAGGCCTACTGGCAGTTTACTCCATCATTCACTCTCAGTTGTGATGGGTAAGTGGAAAGCTACCCCAGCTCTTTCTGAAATCCCAAAGGACATGGACAATGCTGAGGTCCTCTCATGCGATGTCCTTTTTCTGCAGAGGGAAGGATTCAGGGCGTCAAAGAAAATTATTTCCAAAGCATGGAGCCTATCAGGGAGCACAAGCACTTGCAATACCCAGTGTCTGGGGAGCTGCCTGCCTGGGCAGGGCTGAAGAGACCAGAGACCTGGCAAGTAAAAAGCTTCACTCCTTGGATTGTCAGGGTGGCATCACTTCCTCCAGCCAAGCCTTGTTTTTTCTTGGGAGTTGGATTAATATTGAGCTCTATGAATTTGAGTGCCCATGGTTTCAGGCAAACACAGAGCCTTGTTCTGAAGCAGTGGGAAGATCTCAACATCAAGCTCTATCAGCAAGGAGATATCCTCTACAAACTTCAAAACACTACTGCCTGCTGAGTACCTCTGCCCACGAGCACATGGCTGCACTGATGGGAAAGTAACATCTTTACCCAAATAAAATAGAGACAGGATTGAACCACAGAGAAGAAATGAGGAGAGAGTGAGAAAGAAAGATGTTATGAAATGAGCACGGGGATGTTGTGACCAAGCAAAACCCAAGGCAGAAATGGAGTAAAGAAACTACTGTAGAGGTCACTGCACCACAGGGGATCTGGGAAGGTATAATCCACACAAGAAGGACCTTCTTTTTGCCTAGGATATGAGGAGAACAGAGTCTCTTCCTGCTGAGAGGAGGCGGCTCTGGCAGAGGCATTGGAACAACCATCAATGTGCTTGTGCATAAGGAGACCAAGGCTCTTGGGGATGGTACCAAGAAGCAGGGAGCCCAGAAACAAGGTGCTGACAAGGGCTCATCAGGACCAGGCAGGTACCATAGCAAGACATGGACAGAAGGACCCCAGTGCCTATGGGGGTGAGGGCTGGTGGGGAGGAGCACATGCAGAAGGGCCACAGATCACTCAAACCCTCCTGAAGGATAAAGAAGGAAGGGCTGCCCTTGGAGACACAGACCTTTCTTCTCCCCCTTCCCCCACTTGACATTTGGAGCGTGAATGTCTCCATGTTTGGTGCTCGTGGATATCATTTCTCTTGGAAGAAGAAGGAGGCGCCGACAGCAGCAGCCGCAGGGACGCAGCTTTCCTCTAATGAACTAGAAAATAGTTTCCCCTTTAATACTGATTATCCTGGAAGCCAGCTGAAGTGAATGTGATTTACATAAAGATGAACCCACTCGGCACAATCTTCCTCAGCAGCATTGGGTGGTTCAGCAGCAGCAACATGGGCTGGGCCTCAGCTGGGATGCTCTGCAGCATCTTGGGGTTGGCAGCATTGCCAGGTGCCTCTGCTTCCCAACAGGCAGGAGAGACCTCTGCCCTGCTCTCACAGCTCTGTCTGCCTCCACAAGCACTTGCAGCCCCCCAGGAGGGATTGCTGCAACCCCCCAAACCGTTAATCTATCCCATTTTAGTCTGGCTCCTTGCTGTGATGAGCTACTGGGTGCTGCTGCCACCCATCTGCCATGTCCAGCAGGGCCCTCTGACTGCAGCAGGCAAATTCATCATGGCCGTACAAGACACAAGGCTGGGAAAGCTGATCTGGCTATAAAAAGAAAAGCAAAACAACCAGCTCCCAGTATAAACACCAGTGCCAGCATAGGGGAGGGAGCAGGAACATGAGGTTCAGGAGCTGGTTTGTACCCTAAGAGCATGAGAGCAGAGAGGCCATTTCAAGTCAGTCATTGGGGACCAAGATTTGAAAAGGGCAAAGCTCCTCAGGAATTTCCTGCCAGCCTTCCCCATGTTATATTTGTGGTCCAGGCTTTCATCACGGACTTAGATTTCCCACAACTGCTCCCTGTTTGCCCTGGGACTCACCTCCCTTGGAAGGTAGGCTCACTGGGAAATGGCTCACCTTCTCTCGCAACTCTTCCCCACGTGTTGCTGTGGCTTTTCCTTGTGCAGCTCCCCAGAAGAACTACATGAAGTGAAGATGTGCAGAGCTTCTAGACCATCCCACCAGTCTAGGCTTAACTATCCTAGGCTGCTTGCACAGTGGGAGCCTGCGCAGTACTGCCTTTATACACTCCTGAGCTCTGTGAGATTTTGCACCTGAAGGTATTTCTTCAGGTGCAACAAGTTGTCAAGGATTAGGGTTGGGCCAGACAGTAGATGAATGACAGATGTTCCCTATTAACCTCTTTCCTTCCCAAAGGGAAGAGAATGGAAGTAAGGGAGAGAGGTTTGTGGGTTGGAAAACTAAAAGAGCTTTAACAAATACCAATAAAATGCAATATGTAAAAATATATACAAAACCAGTATTGAAACCAACCCCGCTGATGGCAATTCCATCACCATCACCACTGATGCTGTGGAGCAGGCACTGGGGAAGTGCCAGACTGGACTCAGTGGCAGATGGGAACTGGATTCAGGAACACGGGGATCAGGATCAAAGGCAGAATAGACAGAGTCCTTCTCAGATGCTGGCCATTGAAGAAGAGGCTTGACCCTTGTGATCCCTCAGCTTTACACTGACCATGCCATACACAGAACGGAATCCCTTGTTGGTCAGTTTGAGATCATCTGTCCTGGCTGCTCCTCCCCACTGATGTCACCTCTTCCTCACTGCACCCCCAATATGGTACAAAATTTCACAGTGACCTTGGTCTGCATAGGAGCAAGTCTAAGCAAGAGCCTTTCTGCACAACCCAAACCCTTGGTAGTAACTGTAAACATGAAGCATTGTCACTGCTAAAAGCAGCCACTGTCTGCAAAAGTATGTCATTAACTTCAGAAAGTGCCGTTACTTAGAAAAACCTGAGCTGAAGAGTAAAATCACCGAGCAGAAATGGTTCTGTTCTAGCTCAAACCAGGACATGAGTGTTGAATTTTTACACCCTGCAGAATGCAGGCCAGCATATCCTCCACCGTGCATGTGAGCGCTCGCTCGCAGCCGGAGCACAGATGGCTGCAGGCTCGCAGAACTTGGACAGGTTGCAGAGAAAGGAGTGGCCTGGGTACATAGTTTCTACGCGCTGACATTCATGTTTGTACTCACTGGTGGAGGCACTGCGCTTGCATGCAGCACCCGCACGCTTGTGGCTGATGTGTTACTAATCGTGGCAGTGCCGTGTACAGAGCATATGCCCCTGTGCCCAGACACATGGACGTACCATGCCCGCACCATATGTGACAAATTAGAGGGGGAAGGGATGTGTACACAAACCCTTTTAGAGAAGGAGGCACTCGGTCTGGCTGCCTGGAAGAGCAGCGTGTGCCCACGCTTGGCCACGGGCGAGCAACACATGCGAGGGCAAACCACCAGCCCACCACTGCAGGTAGCGCCTGCACCGCACTGGGAGACACTGGGAAGATGGGGCAGGGTGCTGCAGGAGTCAGCATTCCCCAGCGCTGCGCCTTACGCCTCGGTCAGCAGTTCTGACTTCCCCTCAGATAGATTATGTTGTCGACTAATAACCACATAAAATATTCAGGAGCTTACCGCTCTGCCAGAGGCACTGCGGAGATGAGCGTGCCAGGAGATGGATGGGTTGTGGGCCTGGGAAGCTTGCTCTGCGCCGAGAGCTTGCGGGGGTGGGTTGGGGGCGTGTGGCTGGGCTTAGCTTTTAGGAAGGGGATTTATTCTCCAACTGGAAGCCCAGCCCTGTGCAGGGAGGTGTTTCTGCCTTGTCCCACTGGACGGAGAGTGGGGACTTGCTTCTGGAGGGGACTAAGCGGGAAGGACAGCCACCAGCAATCCCATCCCGGCTCCCTGGATCCGTGTCGGTGTTAAATGCACACATAGCTCAGGTATAGGGACAGGAAGCCTGCAAAAAGTTTGACCACTAATAGGGGACCATCCCTGGGAGGTGGTCCCCAGTCTCCAAAAAGCTTCATGCTGGACATCAGAATGACAAGTTCCTCTGCCAAAGCCCACACATGGAAGCCTCTCATGACCTGGGGAGTGACAGGGACCGTGCACTGTTTCTGCAGATTGTTCTTTCTTCCAGGACACAAATGTCTTGAGGGGCTGGAGCCAGGGACAAGGTGCTACAGACAGGTACTATGACAGCCGCAGCATGGTGCTGATTGTGATAGAGGTGGAGACAGCTCCAGAGCAAGGGGTGCAGACTGGAGCTCAACACGGCACTGGGAGCCATGTGCTCTGCACCAGCGTGCTGGAAATTGCTGCCTTGCTCAGGCAGGAGGAGAAGCCCCTGAGGGTGGTAGGACCTGCCACGCTCGTGCTGCTTCTCCGTAGGCTCCTCCAGAGCTGCATCCCATCTTACTGTCTGCAGGCCACCAATTACAAGTGTCATAAAGTCTCCTGTCATCTGGGACCAGCAGCAGCTGTCACAGCTTTCAGCACAGCTGGGCTCCCTGCCCTGAACCCCGAGCTTCCCGCGGCCCAGGACCGTGGCCTTTGACAGCAGCCGCTGCCCAGCGAGTGCTTGCGAGGCTCCCGATGGGTGGCTGGTGAGGCGGGACGAGAGCCAGCATGCTACCTGGCATGGGCTGACATGCTCAGCAGATGCTGTCGGCTGCTTTTTGGATCAGAGCTCCTTGTGTCTCAGTAGCACAAGGCACCTGAGTGTGGCCAAAGGGGATGAGAGCTGAGTGGAAGAGCCTCCACTGCAGATCAGTGACAGGACAGAGGTAAGGGAGGGAGGTTAAAAACTGGTCCTCTGCCTGTCTCCTTTCTGCATGGAAAAGTTAAACGGACAATATTTTAATGCTTACCTTAGTCGTCATGGAAGGATTTGATTTGGGGCAGTTTTTTGATTCCTTCTTGGGCGTAGCAGGAAAGACACATTAGTTTTCATGTCGCAAAAGGCCACAGGGGATGTGAAGGATACAAACACTCCTCAGCATGCCTGGAGGTGAGGATGTGTGGCTGGTGCTCCCATGGCACTTCACCCTTTGTGCCCAGGTGCATCACTAGTCCCCCATCTGGTCCTTAGTCAGTGCCTCCTGCCCAGCCCTGGGATCCCAAAGGAGATCTGTGGGAAGCTCTCAGCATTTCGAACACCCTGTCTGCACCTCTCAGCTCCCTTTTGAGCCAGTCTAGCTGGGGCTTTGCAGTGTCACAGTCATGTGTGGGGCACTTAATGAGAGGAGGGTTGGGAGGTCGAGTACCTTTTGCTTGGTGGAGACTGCCTGACCCTTTTCTTCTCACTTCCCCAATGCCAGAAACTCTAAACGACACTTATCTCCACCATCCAGGTCCTTTACGCTGGCTCCCAGCCTTGTCAGTGCATTGGCATAAACTGCAGCAGACGCAGCCAAGGAGGGGATTTGGTCAGGATCAGCCTCTACCTGTACGTTGCTCCACACGTGCTTTTGGCATCTCTCCCACAGCTCTTCCTCCAAGCGATGGATGCTCTACAAACCCCCACAAAACCACTCTACCTCCCTCCACTGCTTCACTGGGTGAGGTGTGCACAGGGGCATTGCCCCTGGGGAGAGGAGTTTTCTCCATGTGGCTTTAGAGCTTCTTGGGCTGCCCTTTGCAGGGGTTGATCTCTGAAGATTAAGGCTGGTTAAGGAGAGAGCAGTGATGCTGCTGCCTGCACACATCTACAAACAAACCTGTGGGGATCAGCGGATAAGAGGCAGGAAAGCCTCCTGGTGCCTGCATGTACCACCTTTCTACACGGTTTGTCAGCACAGGTTGGCATTTGAGTGAAAGCAGCAGCTCCAGCCAAGGACCACATCTTCCTCCACGCAGGCTTAGCTGCAGAAACCCAGGGTGTCTACAAAGGCCATGTGGCAGCTGGCAGCAAGCACAGCTTCACAGCTAGCATCTCCCTCTCAGGAGGAAGGGGATTTGTAATCACCCATGCAAGGGTGAGCAGCCTGACCCACCGCAGAGCCACAGAGCTCCCAGGTGTGCTGGCACTGGTGGCAAGAGGTCCCCCAGCATGTGTGAAGAGCTGGGCAAAGGGGCATCTCACGGGACAGAGGGCAGCCGGGGGCATGTGGCAGCTTGTTTTCAGCTCCAGGCACGCACGAGAACCTCTCACCCAAAAAAGTGTGGGACAGGGGGCACGGGGATTTAGTAGAACATATCACCCAGCTGTGGCACTGCAGGGGGATTTTGTTTAGTAAAAGGATTTATTCATAAAGCCAGAGCAGCAGCAACCCAATCCTTGTCCTGCGGGCCCTGCAACGTGTGTATAAAGTAAATTAGAACAAGGTCTGCCTGCGAAGGTTATAAACTAACATAATGCTGGTTAGGAACAGGGAGGAAGAGAAAGAGTTGGAGGGAGAGAGAAAAAGGCAGAGGAAGAGGGAGGGAAGAGCCCTTTCATAATTCACAGTTCTTGAAATAAAAATAAGGCTGGAATCATGTTTTGGGTAGAAGGGAAAGTGCGTAGGAAGTGTATACTTGCCAATCTGCCAAAAAAAAAAAAGAAGTTGCTTTTTATTTTCTTAAGAAGGCAATTATGTATTTTTGTCATCCGCTTCCTACTTTGAAGCAGCCGAACCTGCAGAAACTTTCCAGAATAATTTGCCCTCAGGCTACTGCCAGAACTGCAACACTTACACCCCAAAGATGAAAGTGGGACAGTGCCACAGCGCTGGCTCCACATACGCAGAGCAGAGGCACCTGCAAACTGGTCATGTCTACACCTCCATCACATGAGGCTGAGAGCCACCAGGCTCCTCTCACCCCTCCACCTGCGTTTTGCAGAAAAAGAGGAATTTTGAAGCTTCAATTTGTCTTGACTTGGGTAAAATGCTTGTCACAGGCACATAGGGATGTTAAAATGACAGTGTGACTCCAAAGGATTGTCTCCTGCTGTGTCTTCTGGAAGCTCCCATCTTGGAAGAAAAGGGACTGATGGGGTTTAGAGGAGAAAGCCCAGCTCAGTTGAGGGCCAAGCTGGTGCTCAGCAGACCCTGAGGAGGGAGAGTACATGGGCTTCTCAAGGCACAGTGCTGAACTCATCACTTATAGAGGGAAATCTGAGGCTGCTCAGTTCCTTTCGGCCCCACCTCAGTGCTTGCTCCTCTCCATCACTAGTCTCTCACCGTCTCCTGGACTCCCTGTCTCTTTAGGAATCATTGCAGCACTTGGGTGTCTGCTGAGTGGCTTTGATTTTGGTGAATGATTTCACTTGCTGGATGGCACAGGGTTTAATTGCACTGGTTTTACCTCAGCTGCCCAGCAACCTGCAGCCCTGCCAGGCTGGGCAGAGTCTCAACAAGATTTGCTCACCGTTGGACGCCTGTGCCTCCAACTCTGCTGTGTCAGTGGTCCTCGCTCCTGCTTGAGATGTCTTCTATTTCAAAGAAGCCATTTGCTCTCTCACCTATGAGCGAGAAAGGCAGTTGAGGCAGCAGGTTGCCCGGATTTAACGGTGCTGCTTCACAGCTGGCCTTCCACAGAAAATGAAATGGGTTTTTTTGGCGATGTTAGTTTGCAGCTCGTGCAGCAGGTTGTTTTGACTCTGCAGAATTGCTACAGCCAATGCAAGAGAGATAAGGCTGCACGCATGAGGAAAGGTATCATTTCGGTCCTATGCTATATGAGCTGACCAGCATCCTAAGGCCCTCCAGCTACATATACGTCACCCATGCCGACAGCAACTCCTGCTGCTGCTCCTCACCCCACCCTGTCTGCAATATCAAATGCTGCCTATAAATTACTAATAACAAGGGTATGTACCTCGGAAAACAAGCTAGTGCCTGTGGGTGGGATGGGATCAATTTTCTAGCTCAATGTAAACACCGCAGCACCTTTGATATTCATGATATTCATATCCACCAGGCAGTAGTAGGGCACGAAGGTCACTAGATAGTAGCACTACAAGCAGCACATTACAAAGACACATGGGCTTGCAACCCCCAAGTGCAGATAGGAGTGACCCAGCCATGCCCATACGAGTTCCTGCCTGGTGTGATAACTCTATCTTCCTCTCCCTTGTCCCACACGGAACCTTAACACTTGCCTTGTACTCATAAATATGACAAATATGGCTGTGTCTGGGTCGGCATACAGGGAAGAGGTTCTGGGCACAGAAAGGGAGCAGTGCGGTGGCGGATGGCACCCGTGAGCTCATGCCTGGCTGCGTGTCCTGCTGTTTGTGCACTGGGTGGTTGTGGTCAGGGCCAGGGAAGGAGCTCGAGTGCTGGTGATGGACGGCGACAGAGGAAAAAGCAAAAGCGAAGCGGTTCAGGAACGTTCAGCAGCTGTGTCGTGGGAGAATCCGCCTGTCCCTCTCTGTATCTGAAAGACAAGCTGGCAAAGATACACCTTGATAATGAAGAATTGCACCAATTAGAGCTGTGTTACAAGTTTGGTGCAGCTTGCAGAGCACGTGCAATGCAAACCAGCCCTTTATTCCACAGTCCATATGCTCTTTTTTTCCTCTAAGGCCTATTTTTCTGGTGCATCTACTCTTAGACAAAAAAAATGAAGGCTGCAAGAAGGAGCAAAATGGATGAGGAGAAGGGTGTGACCATGAGAATCACGATAAGGAAAAGGCAGTTGTGAAGGGACTTAGTGTTTGCAGCAATTAAGTAACTGTCTAAATTCCTAAATCCTGATTTTGAAATCGTTTGGTTGACTTGACGCGTCCAAGTCCCAGAGCTTTTAATTCAAATATAAAGCTTGATTGGCAAATTAATAAAAGGCTATGAATGAAATTAATGAAAGATTAAAGACCTACAGCTCGTGCTGATATAAAAATTACCCCTCCAAAATAGCTTATGCAATAATTAGAATAAGTTACCACTATGTTAATATTAATTCTGATATAACATTTATTCATCGATTAGATTCACAACCAAGTTCCAAAAACCTTATATACATTTGTTGAATCTTTGCAGGCACTGTTAATCATCTTTATTTTCGATTCCATAATTTTTAAAATTACTATAAAGTGAATTTTCATTAATAAATTGTATGGTCGAGCACTTGAGTTCTCAGTTTCGCTAAGCAAAATGAGATCTAAAGAGCTATTAGACCATGGAATGGGTAATTGATTAACTAAAATGACTTGGTCAACGCGCTCTGAATCCTTTAACTAGCACAGAGTTTCCACGTTCAGCTTCCACATCTCAGACCAGCTGGGAAAATTGATAAAAGGGACAATCGGAGCGACTATTCGTCTGGGTTTTGTTAACAAAGCCCTAAGCTGAGCAGCCTATAGAGTTTTGCACTTAAAGCTTTGAGAATTTGTGTCTCCGGTGTATAGTTGTGGGTTCATAGCCTGTGTCAGAAAAAAAAAAAAAAAACAAGGATGGACAGACATTTTGTCATTTTTGGCAAAAATAGATGTACANAAGGAGGAACTTATTATTTGGTACGCTGGGATGGCAAAGACAGGTTGTGGCAGGCAGCCTATTTGCAGAGATTTACTGTGTCACTTTAATTGGGCCGGAGGAGGTGTCAGCCGCGTATTCTGAGGCTATGGTAGAAATGCAGAGTGATCTGATGGAAAAGAAAGGCCCCGTTACTCCCACTTCCGAAACGTGACCCGGGTAGGATTTGTTGCCAAATTCAGGCTCGCTTCTGTTTTTCCTTACCTTAATGTAGATATTATTTCATCCAGCCAACTAAACTGTAGATCAGCAACGTTTCTCAGCTGAGAATATCTCCGTATTTTAAAATTACTTTTTTTTTTCTTCAGTAATTATGTTCAGCTTTATCATTACCTGTTGTCTACTCCGCAGCACTTTTGTTAATACACTGGAAATTTTTATGGACTGCGCAATATGTCGCAACGCTTCTCTCTCCGTCTTGGTTTTGGCAGATGATAACTAAATTCCTTTGTTTCTGATCACTTATTCTTGTTTTATAGTGTAATAAAAGATAAAAACACCCCCGTAAAAATCTGTAAATAGAGTGTATGCAGCCGCATAGAAGCGGTTTCGGTTGCTGAATGAATGCGCGCACGCATCCCTGCATCCTCAGCACGTGCTGCCCTACCTCTGCTGCAGTAGGGCAAGAAAACCACCAGCTGTGTTCTGGCCCTGGAACCTCAGCTCCATCTTGGTCAATCCTGACTGCCTGAATCCACTCTGGCTGGCTGAGCTCTTCCAATGCCTGTCCACAAAACCAACTTGTTCTGGTCACGCATCTCCTCAAGCCTTTGAGCCCTCACGCACGTGGTGTGGGATGCATGATGAGCAGCAAACCCTGTGCCCAGCTAGCCCCTGGGTCCTGCCCCTGCAATGCTATCCAGCTGTTTCCCAACTTCAAAGTCGTGTTAAAACATCTGGTCCCCCACCTCAAGACATGGCCAAGCTCTCAACCCAAGGACATGGATCACTCTCAAGCTCCATTTTTCGGGGAGGAGGAACAGAGATTGGTGATAACAGAGTCCTAAAAGCCATCCTGCCTGCTACATCTGCTCAAGTAAGCCTTGGCTCTGAGCTCTCCATCTCCTGCGTCAGGACCCGCCTGTTTACGCTCATAAAGGAAGAGCAGAAACCTGTTGCGTAAGACGGCACAATCATCTCCCTGCAGCTTACTGCTGCAAATCACATTTCAGCAGAAGATGATTTTCGCCTTCCTCGTAACTAATGAAAAACCCTTTAATTCAATGTGTTGACATTAAAGCTCAGGCTGAAGATCTCTTCCCTGGAATACAAATGGCAATGGGACCCACGCTTTCCCTGATAAAGACACTTGGAAAGGACTGGTTCATTTTTTTCTGTGGATTTAACCTGTATTGGTTTCCTTAATAGTGAAAGAGGAGAGCGGATGTGATTTCTCTGACTAAATCAGATGTTCCTATTTAGGTCAGATCTATCCCAAACGCTGTCTTGACAATACAGATGACTAAATCTCAGCCTACCGAGATAGCAGAGGCTTGGCTGGCACCGTGCAGCTCTCCAAAACTTTACCAGGACATCTGTGTGCCTGTCTGATGAAACTGGATGTTCCCTGGGCAGGTACAGAGCAGTACTTTTAATTCCACCAACCGTCTCCCTTTCCCAGCTCTTGCATACAGCTGCAAAAGACCTCACCTCCCAAGATGCCATCTGACCTCCATTTTCAGCATCTGATCTGCTGGTGGACCTTCTCATGGAAGGATCTCTTTATCATCTGCTGGGGAGGATGGGATGAGGCCAGGCCCCTTCTATCCATGCAAAGAAGAGAATGGTGACATTCCCTTGCACCATTTCATTTTATCCTAAGCTCATCCAGCCTCAGGTTTTCACCGGCTCCTTGAGTACCTCCCTTGTCTTCTCCCAATATCCTACCACCACTCCCAAGATGAAGACCTGCATTTATGAATGTGTGAAGAAGCTTTGCTCTTCTCCCGGGGTTTCATCCTGGAGATGCGTCCCAGAAAAGCCTCCTGGAGATGCTTCTGGTCTAGCTCTGCACGCTGGCTGCAGAGATATTGAAGTTGGAAGGTAGTGACTCAGATGCAGGTAGGAGATCCATCATGGAGCTCTGCAGCGTCCACGATTGTAGGGATGCAGCAAGTTCATGTTTTGCAATCTGAGCGCAGATATTAAATACAGAATTGTCCGAATCCTCTTGTCTTCAAGTGAGGCTTGTGGTTATCTGACAAGAGCTTGACTGCTTTCTTCTTAGCTTGTGTGAACAACTCTCACAATCACAGAGGAGTGAAGAAATCCTGCGTTTTTGGAAAGGTGCTTGAGAGCAGTTGTTATGAATCACTGCTGAGCGTACAGACATTTAAAATGGCTCTAAGATACCTGCTAGATTAGTAAGATGAATCACAGTCGTCCTGACCTCTACATGTGCCTGGCAAGTTGTTCTCTTGTTACCTAGTGAACAATCTGTTTTTCATGAACCCAAAATAACAATGTTTGGGAATACTTTTTTTCTTCCTGAGCTTTGTGTGAGTCACCAGCATTGGAGCAAAAGAAGAAGGAATCCTCTATATAGACATGCACATGGCTCAGGAGCAGGGACTTCTGAGCAGGGAATGGTCCAGACTCCGGGTCAAGACTGGTGTCCCAGTGACACCTCCTCCTTTACTGGAGTGACCGACTTGGCACAAGGTGAATGTTGTGTACCTGGAGTCCCTGTTGCCAGCCCTGTGTTGCGTGCACCTCTTCATCCCCAGATTATCTCCTGTGCTTCCTCCTGTCATCTCGTTTGCCTCCCTAAGAAGTGTCTGGCTTGGATCCCACGGTAAACTCACTGGCTGCTGCCAGCCCTCTGCCAAAGCTTTCCTCTCAAATTTGAAACAAGAGCAGGTTGTAGGCTTGACATTTTTCAGCAACTAAGCCAAACGATACGGGAAACGATATTTTTACCTTTTTCTCCGTGCCCTTTTCTTTCCTCATGTCTATTTGCTCCTGTCTTCATTTGCCTCACTGAAAACAAAAAAAAAATAATTAAAAAAAAATCAAAATGAAGCATCACCAATTCAATAACTGCCCTATCGATATGTGCTTGTCCAAGCTGGATCCAAGCAGTAGGGTTGCAAGGTCAAAGCTTGGCCCTTGGAGACCCTTTTGATTCAAAGGAGCAAGCTGCAGCGATCTTATTCGTGTCGAGAGCTGTGTTTCTCCTCCCTTCTTTCCATAGGCATTTACTGACAGTTCAGCTCTTCCGCGGCTGTTTGTTTGCAGTGGACGTGTGCCAGCTGTAGCTCAGATACAGTTAAATATTTCATGCGAAACCAGGATTGCTTCCCTTCTGCGGCCACCCCACAACAGCCAGGGGCAGGGTGACTTACAGATGAGATTCAACCCTCCGACCGCCGGTGTGAGCGCTGGCAGGAGCCCCTTGGGCAGCGTGGAGGCAGGAGCTCACATTTCTGGGAAGGCTTTACATCTTTTTTTT
>WEIS01083250.1:8000-18971 GCA_013389965.1 Todus mexicanus
TGGTATACAAAATATTCACTCTTACATAGATGCCAATACCAAAATACAGAAAACCCCATGGACTGCTACATATAAGTTTTCACTTTACTCAAGGGTTTCTTTGAGGCCCAAGATCCTTATAAACAATGTCTTTGCTTTTTGCAGCAGGAAGAAAATCCTGGTACAGCAAAGCTTCCTTCAGCTATGGAGTCTGTAAAACTTCTTGATTTTCTGTGTCTCACCGACACCCACTTCACCTCCTCAAGTTGAATGAAGGAGCAGGGGGAGATGGAAGGGCTATACAGTCCAGGAAGAGGGGTGAAGAGATGGTCTCTGGGTAGACCTGAACACGAGTCACTCCTTTCTTACAATAAAGACCAACCATGAAAGGGAATCAGCATAAACCAAACAAAAAGCAAGCAAACAAACAAAAAACAAAACAAGCAAGAAAACTGCAGAAGATTTCATGTTTCTCTTGCAAAATGTCCTAAAGAATAAGAAAAAAATATAAAAAAAATAAGCTCTTGTGGCAGGCACTGCTTTTTATTGTCTATCTAGGTCCAGTTCCTGAGCTCAGCAAGAGCTGGGGAGGTTTTAAAGTGGTCTCTGCTCTGCTGTCCCAGAGGCATGCTATTGTTTATGGTGAGCAAGAACATCTGAATGGGCTAAGCCATACCTGGAACACCACAGATCCCCCAGATCTGCTTCTGAAGTATTTTCTGATTAAAAGTGGTACAACTGCTCATGGAGGTAAAGCTAAGGCTGAAGCTAAGGCTAAGGAGGAATAAATCTGCACTGGTACAGTGTAATTAATCTTGGACATGTGGAGTATTTTCAGCACACCCTGGTTTCTATTTTTAGGTATGGGTTCAGAAACTACAACTGGTAAATTAGGTTAGTCAAAATATGCAAGACAGAAGGAGAAATAAACCAATGTTTTATTTTAGACTGTTCATTTTTTCCCATTTCATGCACATTTATTATTATTATTTTACAAGTATTGTAATATATTCTTAATTAAAGACTTACTAAAAGGGCTGGAGAAACCGATCTTATTTTGTAGGTATGACATATACTCAAAGGGAACAGAAAAAAATCTTGTTCTGCTTGTATTCACAAATTTTTGCTTCTGAGCTCCACTGCTGTATCTCACAAGAAGACTTTTCAAATGAATTCACTCAGATTTCCCTATAATCAAGAGAACAACATGGTATTTATTTCATGCTAATCATTTATCTGACTTGCATGTGAAGATAATTTATTTGCAGGGAGTGACATGTCCTTAAAGCCTTTTTGAATACAGGCAATGTGGAGAAAAGATAAACCAGGACTGTAGGAAGAAAAAATTCTGTACATATTTTGGTGAAGGTATGTGGCAAGGAAGGTGTTTGTTATGTTGTTCAAAACAATTGTAAACTCTTAGTCTTCCTTATATATCTCTTGAGCAGGACTGTTTATATTCACAAAGTTCTTTAAATGTATTTTACAGTTTCAGTACATTTTGAAGCTACAGGAAGAAATTTATTCTAGGGTGTATCATAATCTAGTATAAATTGTTATCAGAATGGAATTTTTTGTATTTTTTTATTATTAGCATAAGTGTCCTGCAGCCAAAGCTGCTTTTCTTCCCTCTTAACTTGAGGTCTATATCTACTGAAATCAAAGTGTGGCATGCTCCTTTATACTTATTGCTTTGTGTCATGTTTAGCAGTAGTTTCCTAGGAAAAAATGAGCTCTTCCCAGACAGGCAAAAGCATTGATACTGTCAGTCACTGGAATGCTGAATTTTGCATACAGACTTAACTCACTGAGATGAGATAAATTAATTCTGTCTGTGCCTTCAGCCCCACGTTGAAGTGGACTCTTAGAAGCTCAGTCAGTCTCAACTGTAGCTCGTTTACCCATGCAGCTGACACTTCCCTTTGTCTGTTGGGCAGTGGGAAACTGGTATGGTGAGAGTGTGATTTTTTGTTCTTGATGTGGCTGTTTTTCCACTTGTGGAGTATTTTGGACTGTATCACTGTGAATATGGCTGTGGGTGCTGTTAACTACCCCACCCATGCATTAAGGTGGCAGAGGTCAGGCACTGAGCCTCCAGCTCAAGCAGTGGCCACTACCCTTTGGCTCCATGGGATTTGCTATACAGCAGTCCAAAATGTGCAAGAATTTGATTGCACAGCTAGCACTTCCAAATAAAAATGTTTGGATCTGCATTAAAAGTAACATCTTTTCTGCCAAAATCAGTAGGGTTTTTCCTAGCTCACAAGGGAATGTGGCAAGGTTAAGACTGTTGTGACAGGCAACAACATGGCAAAAGTGCAACCAGAGATGCTAGAGCTGAAGTTGCCAAAATGGTGACTCTTCCAAAATTTCTTCTTATCCTTCTAGAAAGAGGAAAAATATCATTCCACTTCTATTACTTGTTGATATATTCATTTTCACAACCTGCTGGCCCTCTTCTTTTTACATTTTTTTTGGTCCCACTATCATGTCTACCATCATCTTGCAAGTAAGGTCCTATGTTTGTGGGGGTTTTTGTAGCTTGAATATATAATACTGGCACAGCTGTCTGTACAGGAGTGTTTCTAACTCCTAGTTTAATACAGAATAATAATTAATTGAGCTAACTTCATGATATCCAGACAGAAACATAGATACTCTGTGTTGCTTTCTTAGGAACCATTTAAAGGTCCTATAGGGCTTTGCAAATTCTAGCTTCAGCCTCAGATTGCAAGCTGATCTCAACTTTTGAAGAAGTGTTTTTGTTTGTAGTCTTTCCAAGTAAGACAACCCCCCCTGCTGTTAGCAGCTGTTGTACTTTTTGGCGTGTGCCAAAAACACAGAAAGAACAGAATTTGTGATATTCTGCTGTGAGAGTTGAGACATCAGGAAATGAGTGAGTGACTCCCATGGGAATGGAACTGAAAGGGATTATACAACTTTAATTATGGTTCCTTCGGCGACTGACCAATAAAATATTGATATTAAAACAGAAGCAGGAGCTTCACAGATTTAGCCATTGGTTTCAGTTTACCTGCTGTCTATGGTGTCAGGCTTGCTGTGAGGCAGCATCATGGCAGCATACTGCTTTGGGACATTTTGTTGTGTTCTAAACTGCTATCAGAAAGTGGCTGAAGATGTATGCTGCTTCCATCTGTTTCAAACTTTTCATATTGGACAGACACTGTTTCAAATGATAGCAGATATCCTAGCTGATAAAAGAATATTTTAAATTATGCATTATGCCACATAACCAAGATTATATAAAGTAACATAAAATCACAAATCTTTAAATCAGCCATCTCTTACCACACACCCATGTGCTTCTTCATTTGATGACTTGTTCCATGAAGCAAATATTCCATTTAATGGATTATAATGTCACTGGTATACAACTTCTCTTTGCAATGCTTTTTGTGAAATCTATTCAACTTGTTCCTCATTCTGTTCTGATTTTTCTAGCCCAGGTAGATCAGATTGGGCTTTATGGGGCATGAAGTAAGCAATTGTTCAGATGCTGGATCCATGTCTTAGACTCTAATTTTCCGTGCTTTCACTAGTTTATTTTGTGGTGTAACTACACTAGTGACAGAAATACGTAAGTATTAAATTCAGGCCTCGCAAAATCTCAAGGAGTACATGCTAGATGGATTTCAAATCATTCTGAGTTTCCCTCTTTATTAGTTTTTTATATCCCTCAATTTGGCTTCAATTCAGGGAAGCACTCAAGAAAGTGCTTAACTCTAAGAACGTGTTTAAATCCAGCTTTCTTTTTTTTTAGTGGAAAAACAGGCTCACATGAGGTGCATTCCAATGCAAGGAATTTTGCTATTTTTCCATGGGATGTCCCTCATTTTTTTGGCCATGTACTTGCTTGTTGCTTTAGGTTAAGGATTTCTGCACATCTAGAAGACATACAGAAAATAAATCTATAGGGAGACTGGATGAATTCAAACCTGTTTTCCTATGTTTGCTCATAACTTTTAACTGTTTTTTATTCCATTAAAATGAATAAATCTTTCTGAAATAGAACCACTATGAGCTTGAATTTTTCGGCTATTTTTCATCTGCCTTTAAAAATGGGATCATTGTTTAAGTAGTCTCGACAGTGGTGTTTTTCCCAAGAGATGATATCTTCCTGGGAATAATTGATCATCACTGAATCTCATAGGATTGTGCAGACAATTTATGCATAATTCCAATTTATTCACATAAAGTTTGTATGTGAGAGTTGAATGTAGGTTGCACATTCTCTTCATCACTGTTAACAGCTAAACTAGGATAAGAAAAAGGCTCAAAACTAGATATGGAATATTACACAGTCTCAATTCTTGCTGTCCCTGGAGCCCTATCTTAAACATAATTTAAGTCCTCAGTTACAATAATTATTTATCCAAAGGAAGTTCAATGGATTCAGAATCGAGAATTTTACAGTAATAAATCAGATAGCTTCTTCATTGTATTAGAAACTTTCTAACTACCAAAAAGAGGGGAAGATGACAGTCATTTAATTCTTGATAGTGAGACACTGGTAGAGGTTGCCCAGAGAGGTGGTAGATGCTCCACAGAATCACAGAATTGTCTCGGTTGGAAGGGACCTCAAAGCTCATCTAGTTCCAACCCCCCTGCCATGGGCAGGGACACCTCACACTAGATCAGGTTGCTCAGAGCCCCATCCAGCCTGGCCTTAAAGGCTGCCAGGGATGGGGCTTCTACCACCTCCCTGGGCAACCTGTTCCAGTGTCTCACCAACCTCATGGTAAAGAACTTCTTCCTAACATCCAATCTGAACCTACCCACTTCTAGTTTTGCTCCATTCCGCCTAGTCCTACCACTACCCAACATCCTAAAAAGTCCCTTCTCAGCTTTCTTTTAGGCCCCCTTATGATACTGGAAGGCCACAATAAGGCCTCCTTGGAGCCTTCTCTTCTCCAGACTGAATAACCCGAACTCTCTCAGTCTTTCCATCCTTGAAAACATTCACGATCAGGTTTGATGAGGCTCTGCGCAACCTGATATAGTTGATGTCCCTGCTCACTGCAGGGGGGTTGGACTATATGACCTCTAAAGGTACCTTCTGACCCAAGCTATTCTATGTATGTCCCTGCTCACTGCAGGGGGGTTGGACTATATGACCTCTAAAGGTACCTTCTGACCCAAGCTATTCTATGTTTACTAAAGATGAACATATAACTTTCAAACCTCTATGTTTATGGAAGAAAATTTCTATTCTTAAGGTAACTCTACCCACAGAAAAGAGTGAGTAGGTGTGAATAATGATGTATTTCCCCATTTTGTGGAATTATTTGTCCTCTGAGTAATTTTTTGTAATTAATAACAAACTTAATCTCACAGTGAATGATTTACCTTATGACACCACTTAGGACTGTCTTTAAAGTTACTGCCTTCTGTTTCTCTGGCCACAGATTGGAAAATGCAGTGGTGCAGTGAACAGGGTTTGTTTGTTCTATTTTAAGTCCTGGATAGTGGATTGGAAGACCACTGAACGTTGTGTAAAAGTTTCCAAGTAATGAATTGTGTTTAGATTTGTAAACCTCCAAGCAGCATTTGTGAAGATAATAGTTATGTTTGTGGAACTATTTTATGAATATATCTCCATTGCAACCAGGAATGATATTATTGTAAAAGGCCCATCCCTGCTCCAAGTACTCTGAGTGTAGAGTTGCAGCACTGTACAACAGAGAAAAGCAACATCAGACTGCAATGGGGATGAACAGGAGAATTAGGATAATATGGAATGGTAGAACAATGCCTGAGAACAGCTTTATCCATTTTTTTTCAGTTGATGAAGGATATTACTCCTTATAAATGTTGTCTCAGATACCTTCCAACCATCATGGATGCAAAAGCACTGGTACTAATAAATCTCAGAAGCTGCTGAGAGATACATTCCTTCAAGATTTAAAGGATGCATGGTGCTTCAGTGAAATTTTTCTTCCTTACTTTAGCTATGTTGCGTCACAACCTGAATAAACACAGCTAGAAGGGTATCTGACAGCAAATACGGTGCTTAACTGCTACAGAAATTTATTTGGAGATATATTGTCATTCATACATCCCTAAAGGCAACTCCTAAAAGATGTGTGTTTTTATTTTCTGGAATACCAATAATCAATGTTGTGGTCAGAAATGCAGTTCTTATACAGTCATAGATGGGCCACAAGGAGAAAGTAAGATCTAAAAGACAGCAATGTGTAAGCAGACTGTGCAACACATTTTTCTTCCAAATAACCCTTATGTCCCACTGGCATTGAAAGGTAAAGTTGCTCAGTGCTACAGAAAATGATAATGTGCTTTCTGAAATGTTTTCTCAGTTATGTCATGTTCTAGAGAACCTAATGACTGCTTTCACTGTCAGAAACTGGAGAAATAAATTTGGTCTCCTGGAAGTTACAGTATTTTCTTTCACTTTTTCTCCCCTTCTGACATAACCATTTTTTCTCTATTTAGTTTTTAAAATTATTATTTTCGTATGGAAAACCAGAATACATTTCAAGTTTGAAACCTTCGTTTCCACAAAATACTGCAAATTAAGAAAAGTGTGGCTAGGTGAGTACTGCAGGTATAGGTTAGTAGCACAAGGGGCTTGCGTAAAAGGATTTATCATTGAGGTCACAACCAACAGTGAAACCATTGCCACTGAGAGTGACTCATGATCCACCTGAGGTGACAAAGAGAAATGAGAGCAACTGGAGAAACATCTCTCAGTCTGCCTAGTCAGTTTGTCTACAAGTCTGCTGTCACTTGCAAGGAGAAAGCAAATGGCAGCCCACCAAAATTCTGTCATGAAGAACAGATAAAAAAGCAAGTGAACTGTGGTCTTTGTTAAACAGGCTTTTCATCATTCAATTGTCAATGTGTACTTTTCTGCAAAGTGTTTTTACTTTGAAAGTCATCTTCATCTGAAGTTTCAGACAAGTAAAGGAGATGCACTTATTTAAAAGTAGAGAGGCTTCATAATTCCTTAGAGATTTGTGTCAGAGCCTTGGACTTTTTGAATACTTGTCCCCAAGGTTTAAATAAAATTAGAAGGGATTTCTAGCTTCTGGGCTAGAAACTGATTATCAGTGGGGTTGTTATGCATGAAGTCATTATTAAGCAGAAAGATTAAAAAAAAAGATAAGGGGGAAAATAACAGTATCACAGCTGCATGGTATTTTAGTCGATAGTCTAGTGCAATTGCTGACAGCAGGATAGGAGCCTGCTTTCCTCAGAGGCACTGCTGGAAGTTGGATGACTGGGGCAAGATGTCATGGTCAGCCACACAACAGCCTGACTCTGGAAGGGAATTAATTAGGAAAACAGTTGACCAAGTGCACCAAAACTGGAGTGGTGTTTTTCTATTTAGATGTGAGGCAGGAAACGGAAAAAAATTTCTTGGCCAAATTGCCTATAAAGGATTGAGTACAAAGGCTAAGAAATTGCAGTAATGGTTTTAGAAAGCTAAAATTGCTAAACATCTACTGCCAAAAAAATACTTTAAACATGATTACACTGCCAGAAATCTGTATAAAACTGTTGTTCACAGTATACAGAAATCAAAGATGTTTATTTTAAAAGGAGAGATGAAGATACTCATTTCTTCCTTTTCCAGTGGGTATAGCTTGTGATGAAAAATAACACTATATCTGGAAGCCAAGCTAAGTTCTCATTGGATATGGAAAGGGCTTTTGACCCTCAACTGTAGAGGGATTTCCATTAGTTGTCGTCAAATATTATTCAGTTTTATCACCTAAATGGTTAAGTTTTGCTCTATTCTGACACTTTTAAAGAAAATGCATGGAAATTTAGTATACTAACTTGCACACTACAAGATTACATGTATTGTTTTAAATCTCTCTATTTTCTACAAGTCAGAGTTTAGATAAGCTTGTTACCTGGTCATTTATGGTTCATAACTATGCTATGTACCCCTGGGTTGAAGCTGCTTCAAAGTAAGCATTTAAATAGCCTTGTAAAATAATGCCTTTTGAAGTATAACTATTTTCAGAAGCAGAACAAATATTCCAATATTTCTATCAGATACTCATTCATTTTTTTATATATATTTTTCTTTAATTTACCATTTCTGGGCAGAAAGGAGTAGCTTAAAACAATCCCCATCAAAGGAGAAAATTTGCATGTCTGATATATTTCCTCCTTCACAGGAAAAATCTGAAGATTCACCAATCATACCAGGCATGCCAATGCAAAGTAGATATCTCTTAAGTTGTCACCACTTTTAAGGAGGTGCAGATATTAACTTCTTTTGTAAACTAATAGAATGTGTGTTTGGCAGATCCTTTCAGCATGTGAATATAGGTCTCCCAGGTACCCAGAACAACCAGTTTTCCTTATTTAATTCTGTAAGTCCATAATCCCCTGCTGCCATGAATTTCCCCACAGGAAAAAGGTGTTTTGAGGACTTTTAGAATCTTGTATACCTCAAATGCATACTTAGGTGTTTGTTTTTCTTTTTCTGTTGACTGATAGATTTTGTTTAGGTCACACCAGAATGGAAACTGTAGGCCTGGAAGAGACTCCAGAACACACATGGAGGTGATACAAGAGCCTAATCAAGTGGTAGACCTTTCTAAAAATTCAAAGGTAGTGCTTAACCACCAAAATTAGGTTTTTCTCACCAGAGTTTCATCTGTTCTGCACTTCCGTGGCGTACATTCATTTGCAGGGAATGGTTACGAGCATGTTTAATTTACCAGTATAGACATGGCTACCAGGTTCAAGGAGAAACTATGTCAAGTGTGGACATAGAGCCCATCTCCTGAGTGTACAGTAATCCACATCCTTAGGGATCTGTACCTTTCCTTAATTTGAAGAGTCTATGGGAACAGGGAAAATCCCCACATATGCCTTCAGTGCCAAGCGGCCCTTCTGAAAACTCTGAATACACTGCTCTAAAGAATGGTTTTCAGTTAAGTGATTATCAGAACTGTTATTTGTTTCAATTTTCAAGAGAGCACAAACAATGTTTGCCACAGTACTATCTTCTGAGTAATTTTTTTCATGCTGAAAGGTTTCAGAGAAATTGAGACTCCATCACACAGAAGTCAAACCTAATTATGAAATTATGGATAAATTATAAGCAAATTAAAACCAGATATCCTAATATAAAATATTACTCATATTTAGAAGATAGTTTTCCAGTGCAAGTCCATCTGAAACATCAATCTCTTTCAGGTCTACTTTTAGAAATAAACTATTCTGGTCTACCGGCCTGTATGTTTTCTATTCTAATGCCCATCTATTTGAATAGCTAATGATTTATAATAAAATGATTTGAGTCCTAGTGGGATGGTGTATAGCTTTCTGTGGACTTATTTATTGAAAAATATTAATATTAGGGATTATTTTTCTGTTAACATCAAGATTCACTGGTATATTTTCTTTGTATTTATAATAACCTAAATTACTATTACTTTATGGTCTGAAATGGACTTATCTGAGAATATTTGGGTAAATTTATGTAGAAGTCAAAGTATGACCAATTTGCTCTGTGGAAGCTGATTGTTTACATGTAAAATCAGAAGTAGAAATAAATTCATTAAATGCATTAAGGAAAATTTGCAATTTGTGATGATTGAAAAAATCAACAATGTTTAAGATGAATAGCGAAATCTTACCAATGACTCGATTTCTTTAGTACTTCCTGTAGCCCCTTCCGGAAAGAAGTCAGTGAGTGCTACACACAAATCTCAGTGCAGTAGCTGACCCACTGAAAATTCAAAAGCCTTACAGATTTTAAAGTTTACTCCACAACTCCTATGAATATTTCACCAACAAACCTGTCTGACTGAGAGATACTACTAACACTTTCAGAGATTCCTTTATTCAAAGAAATACCATCTTATTATGTGAGGAGCTTATTTAATAAACAAGTCCTTCTTTCAAGCTGCAACTTTCATCTGTAATTTTAAACTAAGTGGAAATGATTTGCTGCTTGGAAGACAGTATGTTGTTTACTGGATTTCTCAGCATGAAATTACAATCAATAGGAGTGTTGTACTCTTGCAAACAATTACAACAGGTTTTAGCATGATTTCATTTGGCTAGAAAATGGGTTCACTGAAATTGTGGACAGTTATAGTTGGTTTAGAACATGCTGCATAAACCATTTAGAATTTGTTATCTATCAGGAAGTCATGCCTTTGCAAATCTCCTTCTGAGCAGGTTCACTCTTCAGTTCTTATGTTGCAAGCTGGATGAGACAGTAATTTATTTTCTGGTCAGAGACCTTCAAGGTATATCCTACATATGAGAAGTGTCTAGAAAAAAAATAATTAAAATGGAACTGTCTAAAAGCCAACATGAATAAGACAAGAAGTTTTATAAGGCTGATTGAGTTTATATCTATGACACTGACGAACTTGTGGTTTTGTGAATCACAGAAGATGTCATACCTCTTAATTTTTGTAAGACTTTTGATGTCTTCCCCAATGTTCTCAAGAGTGTGTGGCCAAAGTGGAAAGATGATTTGGTATGTGCAGAACTGATGAAGTAACTGCACCAAGGCCATAGAAAAGTAGAACAAAACACTGTGTTATTATTTATTTAATCCTACAGAGGTTTTTTTTCTCTGTGGTTTGTATCATACTTGCTAGAGAAAAGTTAGACTTGGGTGTGGAAAGTCTTGAAAAATAATAAAAGAAATACTTCCACACTCTCTTGTATCTAAAATATGATTTATTTGAAAGACATTCAGTCAAAAAGTCTGCTATTTTTAAAGATAAAAGTGTTCCAATTGTGACTTGCAAAAAAAGCTTTAGATGGCTACACACTCTTTGGGAGAGATAGGTGAGAGAGAACAGGTGGGAGGGTGGCCCTGTGTATCAGAGAGACTCTTCATGCCAGGGGGCTTGAGATTAAGGATGATCGAGTTGAGAGCCTATGGGTGAAGGTCAGAGGGGCAGCCAACAAGATAGACATTGTGGTGTTGGAGTCTGCTATAGAGTGCCTGACCAGGAGGATGAGGTG